>JBBMKA010010976.1:0-34900 GCA_037833695.1 Sechiopsis laciniata
AGCGAAGTAGAAGCTTCGCTTTAGCGAAGCATTGGACAAGCCACGTCATTATTCTTCCTTTTAATATTTTATTTAAAATGTGTGTTTGGAGTTCAGCGAACAGTGCCCAACAATTCTTCATACTCGGACTTCTTATCTTCCAGCCCGAAAAGTTCATTCCAAGCCTCGGAAGACCAGTTGATCTCGTAGTCTCGAACAATAGCGCTGAATTTGTTTCGATCGAGCAAACTGGCGTACAACTCAATTACACACGTTTACCTCACTGAACCGAGTTAGTACACAGCCGCCTCCAACCTCGCTTCTCAATTTGTTCAACCACAGTTGGCAGAAGTCCTCTGAGGTTTGGGTCGAATGATTGCTCGGACTAGAACTTCTTCGATTGGTATTCAATTTCATTCTTATTAATCTTTTGTCCCCTTGTCTCGATGGAGCAAAAATCCTTAGTTTCACTTAGCTTTGCCTCTCTTGGCTGATTTCTCGCTAGAGGCGAAGGGGTTACTATCGGTTTTGTGGCTTTTTTCTTTTCAGCTGGGGGGCTCCCTTCAACTACACATTTTGCGCTGACTCTAGTTCGATTTCCCCCTCTTAGTTTGATAAAGCAAAAAACCTTTCATCCAATTCGTCATCTAGCTCCTCGTCAGAGCTGATCTCCTTCTCGCTTCTACAAAGCCTTTTTCCTTTTATATTGGCAGACTTGCTGCTAGCTGGATCAGCAGCAATTCGACCAGTTATCAAATGTGCGACATCTCCAAAAGCTGGTGAATCCTCAGCTTTGCTCTGCTCGCCTGCTGCTTGCTCATCATTCTTGGGGCTAGCGAAGCTCTCGAGCTCTTCTTCAGATGGTGGACTCGTAACTTCATCCACAGCGTCGTCCAACTGCTCACCATCTTTGCTCTCTGAACCCAGTGCCTAGGCGTAAGCATCATCCTAGCGAAGTACCAGCTGTGCATCATCCGCCGCAGCCTCAGGTTCCTCCCTAAAATCTACAGCATCTTGCTCGTAGAGCTTGCTCAACAGATTTTCTCCAGCAAACCACTTTTCACCGCTCGGCTCGACTAGCACTGTCACACTTCCCTCGGCCATAAAAACCTGGGAGTTTCTCTGACTTTGGCTGTGTTTTGCTCCATCTTTCGCTGCCTCTTCGCAGCGGAATCTTCTTATTTCTTCTCTTCATTCTTTTTTTCTTCCTTTCCTTCTTCTCTTTCTTCTCTAACATTCGCTTGTTCTCAACCATCGATTTTTCTAACACTGCTTCCAATTCTACCATTCGCTTACGCATTGCCTCCCTTGCGGAGTCCTCTGGCTCAATGGCCTTCTTCGCCGAAACCACTGTTGTAATGGGGACCTTCGCCCCAACAGGCAAGACCGTTTTCTTTTCGACAGGCCGTGTCTTATTTAGCTCTGCAGACTTTAGCTTGGCGTCTTCTTAGATGAGGCAGGAGTGATGGAAGTTTTGGAGGCCATTTGAAATCTTAGGAATTTGGTTTAAGGGATTGGAAATTAGGTGAAGCTCGGCAAAATGCAAGAATTATGAGAGTTTTGAAGATTTTTAAGGGTGAAAAGGGAACAAATGAGAGGGTAAAGGGGATTTTATAGGCCTCGACTTCCCTCGCAATGATTACCTCGAGAGGCGAGCTGCTAAACGACGTGCAGCGAAATCCTGAATGTCGGATTAAACTTAAAATAGCCACATGTTCATTGAGATCTAGAGCTTTTACACGCGTCGATTAATGGATGACAGCTGGCTGTTTCGCGCCCGAGAACTTCCCAAACAAAAATTTCGAATTGCTTTCAACTTCCCTTTTCAACTAAGTTTTCTTTGCTACTACATTACTCTAACCTAATGAATGAAATTAACAACTACATAAACTTAGTAATAAAATATGTACAAGGTTTTTGGTACTTACCTGGCCAGGAGATGGAGTGCTTAATTAACTTGAGAAAAATAAATCTGCCACTCCAACCAGCTTGCTCGCTTCAGTTGTTAATTAGTGCAGCAAAGTCTGCTTTCTTAGACTCTTCGCCATAATAATGTTTAAGTCTGTGCCCATTGACGAGAAATTCTGAGCCATCTCAATCATTTTTTAGTGAAATTGGCTCGTGTGGGTGAGCTTTGACAACTGAAACTTCCTTGTTAGCTAAATTCCTTGCGAATACATGTTGAGTTCTTTCGTCGCCCAGTATGCTTTATGTTCCAGCTCAAGCAGTAAATGGCATGCCTTCCCAAAGATTAAGCGGAACGGAGACATCCCCAAAGGTGTTTTGTAAGTTGTTCCGTATGCCCACAATGCATGATCCAACTTAACTACCCAATCCTTCCTTGTGGCGTTAACTACTTTCTGTAAGATTTTCTTTATCTCCCGGTTGGATACTTCTGCCTGGCCATTCGTTTGCAGGTGATATGCTGTCGCGACTTTGTGGCGAACATTGTACTTCGCCAAAATGATTTCCTAGGCTTTGTTAATGAAGTGAGTGCCTTCATCGCTGATTATCGCTCATGGAGTACCAAACTGAGAAAAAATGTGTTTCTGTAAAAAAATTGATGACTGTTCGCGCATCCTTTTTCGCACAGGCGATGGCTTCTACCCACTTAGACATATAATCGACGGCCACCAAGATATATGTATTCCCATGGGAGTTCAAAAACAGTCCCATGAAGTCTAACATAAAAAAGTTCTACTTCTAGAATGAACTTTAATGGCATTTCATCTCATTTTCTTATGTTTCCCAAGCGCTGACAGGCATCGTAGAACTTCGCAAAATTGTAAGCATCTTTAAAAATACTTGGCCAGAAGTACCAGGCTTGAAACACTTTCGTAGTAGTCTTCGCTCCGCCATAGTGGCCAGCGTAGGCTGCACCATGACATTCAGCGATGATCTCTTTATCCTCGTTTTCTGTTACGTAACGGCAAATAATCTGGTCAGCGCATTATTTATAAAGAAATGGCTCATCCCAGAAGTATGACTTCACATCATGCAGAAACGTTTCTTTCATTGGAAAGTCATATCTCGCGGTATCAGTCCGCTTGCAAGATAGTTTGCAATATCGGCGAACCATGGTTTACTTGCTTTATCATCGGTGCCTACTATGTAGAGTTGTTCGTCAGGGAAAGACTCATTAATTTTGCAGTGTTTACTTTCTCCGCAACCTCCAACCTAGACAAGTGATCGGCAACCGCATTTTCACATCAATTTTTGTCAATGATCTTTATATCAATTTCTTGTAGTAGGAGTATCCCTCTTAACAATCAGGGTTTCGCATCTGGCTTATTTAGCAAGCATTTAAACTGTTACTTTCACTCTGAATAGATAGGGGCAAAACTTTTCTAGTACGAATATCACCGCTAAAAATTCCTTCTAGGTGGTCGTATAATTCCATTGTACGTCATTCATCATTCTACTTGCGTAGCACACCGGATGGAACAATTTCTCGCCTCATTGTCCTAACATAGTTTTCAACAAATAATCGCTCGCATCACACATGATGTAAAACGGTTCTTTCCAATTGGGCGTTCACATGATTGGAGCTGAGACCAAGGCATCCTTCAATGTTTGAAAAGATTTCGCGCACGCTAAGTAAAAAATAAATGGTTGACCCTGTATTAAGAGTTCACACAAAGGCTTAGTGATTTTTGAGAAGTCTTTGATGAATCTCCTGTAAAACCCAGTGTGGCCTAGGAAACTTCGAATGTCCTTAACACTTTTCGGTTGTTGTAATTTCGCAATAACCTCTACCTTCGCTAGATCTACTTCCATCCCCTTGTTAGATACCTTGTGTCCCAGCATAATCCATTAAGTTACCATAAAATGGCATTTCTTCCAATTCAAAACGAGATTAGTTTCTTCGTAACGCTCGAGCACTTTTCGCAAGTTTTCTAGACAATCTACGAATGACGCCCCAAACACTATGAAATCGTCCATGAACACAACCATGCATTATTCCACCAAGTTAGAGAAAATGGCCAACATACATCGCTGGAATGTTGCAGGCGGGTTGCACAAGCCAAATGGCATTTGCCTGAAGGCGAAAATTCTATAGGGGCAAGTGAACGTTGTCTTTTCCTAATCCGCAGGATCTATAGTAATTTGGTTATAGCCCAAGTAGCCATCTAAGAAGCATTAGTATTCTTTGCCAGCCACTCTGTCTAACATCTGGTCGATGAACAACAGCAGAAAGTTATCTTTCCTCGTCGCTGCATTTAGTTTCCTATAATCCATGCAGACTCGCCATTCGGTGACAGTGCGTGTCGGTATTAGTTCGTTATGTTCATTTTTAACAACGGTGATTCTCCCTTTCTTTGGAACACATAGTATAGGGCTCACCCATTTGCTATTGGCTATAGGGTAGATCACTCCCACATCCAACCACTTGATGATTTCTTTTTTAAGCACTTCCTTCATTGTAGAATTTAATCTCCTTTGTGGTTCGACTATGCTAAACTCTTCGTCTTCCAACTGAATTTTATGCATGCAATAAGCGGGGATAATACCCTTCAAATCTGCTAACGTCTAGCTAATTGCTCGCTTGTGCCCTTCTAACAATTCAAGGAGCAACATTTCATCGTTTGGCATAAGTCGGGACAAGATATACACAGGCAGTGTTTTGCCTTTGCCAAGGTAGACATATTTTAGATGATCTGGTAAGGTTTTCAATTCTATGGTTGGTGGCACTTCAATCGATGGTTTCATAGGCGGAGTAATTCGGTCAGATAAGTCTAGCGTGTTACCTTCAGCGTACCAAATCTCGCCGACTTCCCATTCTTCATCAGATGATTCGCTTTTACTTGATTTTCCATAATCTGCATTCACATCCTCTCGCTGTTCGCAGGATCTGCTGGCATACACTTCGTTAAAATCTTCTTCTAGCAAAGTAATTGCTGCACATTCTTCTATTTCATATGGGTAATTCATCAAATCAAAGATGTTGAATTTAATTCACTCGCCATTCAGCTGTAATGTGATTGTACCCTCATAGACGTCCACCAGTGTCTATCATATCCGCAAAAATGGTCGCTCCAAAATAATGGGAACATCTCAATCCGCTTCGTAGTCTAAGATAATAAAATCCACAGGATAGGTAAACTTGTCAAATTTTACTAAGACGTCCTCCACCATTCCTTCTGGCTTTACTAAGGAACGATCGGTAAGTTCTATTGTTAATGATGTCGGCTTGGCTTCATCGATTTCAAACCTCTTGTAAACAGACAACGACATTAAATTGATACTTGCTTCAAGATCGCATAATGCTTTCCCGATGTAGTGTCCGCCTATTGAGATAGGAATCGTGAAAGCTCCCGAATCTTTTTCCTTCGCTGGAATTTTGTATGTGATCATAGCACTGCACTCCAGATTAAGCGAAATGATCTTCGCCTCTTTGACACAGTATTTCTCTGATAAAACATCTTTCAAGAATTTGGCATAATTCGGCATTTGTCGCAATGCCTCAAACAATGGTAAGTTTATCTGTATCCCCTTCAATATTTCCATGAACTTTTCAAAACTCAGATTGTCTTTTTTTCTTCCATAACCGTTGTGGAAATGGCAGAGGCGGTGTAAACTTGATTACTTCGCTCTGCGTGCCATCTATGCTGGGAGACCAGGGTCCTTCAAGCATTGATTGTTTTTCTTCTTTTTCAATCGCACAGCGACGCCTTCTATTTTATCGCCTTCCAAATGATTATCACATTCTTCTGCACAGCCGGCTTCTAGAATTTCTTTGCAATTCTCGTTGTTATGGGTTTGCCCTAGCGAAATAACCATCAACCCATCATCTACTTCCTCAGTATTTATCAGTTCTGAACCAGCTGTAATCACTGACATCGCTTTAACATGCTCTTTTTTTTACGTTTTGCGGTTTCGGTGTTAGATGGTAAATGCCCCATGGGTCTCTGTCTTAACTCATTTGCTAACTGTCCCATCTGAGTCTTTAAGTTTTTCAAAGCGATTTAATTATTTTGAATAAGGACTTGCTGATTTTGCGAAATGGTTTCATTTTTGGTAATGTACTCTTTCAGCAAGCTTTCCAGCGAACCATGCTGTGGTTGTTGGAATTGTTGATGTGGTTATTGATTTTGCTGATTCTGGAACGAGTTCCACCCTTGATTAATTGGCATGTTGAACCTTGGAAAATTCCCGTTGTGTTTTGGTGGAAAATCTTGATGATTTAAGCTCCTAGCACCATTGGACCAGAAAAATTTGGGTGCTGCTAGTGACTCACTGGTACGTTGGCAAAACTGCATAATTTAGTCACTAAGGTCCATCATTTTCTTTGATGGGAAATACTTCAATAGGAACCGCTTTGCCAGCTTTTCCCATGCTATCTTATGCAAGTTCTCCACAGTATCCATCCAGTCCTTCACTTTTCCTTACAGTGAATGTGTGAACAAACTCAGCCTCAGGTTATCGCTGGTCATATCTGGAATGATGAATGAATCACAGACTCCCATAAATTCTAGCAGATGGTTATGGGGGTCTTCGTGGGCTAGCTCGTAAAACTAGGCCTTCTGTTGGAGAAGCGTGTTCATCATCAGCTTGATGTTAAATGATCGTACTCCATTGTTCGGTATAATTCCTCCTCTGATAAATTTCGTGAGGTTGGGTACAACATAAGCACTGACTTCTCCCTCCCTATTATCAGCCATCATAATCGGGTTAGCAAGAAATCTGTCTGCGTGCTCATAATTGGGGAAGACATGTGGAATAGGTTTTGCCTCAATATTTCCAGCGGGCCTCTTTATATTGACGTTCTAATTTTCCTTGGCCATTCTATTGGCGTGGTTTTGCCTCCTGTTTCACTTTCTTCGAAGTAGATTTCGTTCTGGTTCGGGATCAAAGGGCTCCAAGATCTCACGCCTTCGCATCCACTACGCGAATCCCTTGTAATGAGTGCACAGATGAGTTTCATGTTAAGTACTACTCTTACACTATTCTCCAAACCAGAAACAATATCCACAAAAATCCCCAGCAACGCTGCCAAAAACTTGTTCGCTCGATTCATATGTGTATAATTAGTTAAGATTTTGATTTACTAAGTGATGATGTGGAAGAGTCCTAGCTTCGCCAAAATGAACTAGATTCTAACTTCGCTAAATGTGTGATTCCCTACGAATGCGCAAGCATACGCAGTCTGGTTGCAGCAAGTTTTACTGTAAGTAACAAGTCATTCTCCACAGGGATTTTTAAATTTGGTTAATGTCGGTTTCATGCAAGAGTTGAGGTAACAACGCTGTGCTTAAAATTGTATGTTGATTGCAATTAAATAAGCAAATGAATAACTAACAAGTAAATATACAAAGTGAAGTATCAGAAGTGTTAATGGTTTCAGGGTTCGCTCAAACGAACGAACTAGCGAAGGCGAATACTAACAAGGATCCTTTGGTTCTCTCGAACACTGAGATTCAGCTCTCTCGAGCACTTAGTTTGATTCTCTCGAATTCAAACAACTATTCTAACACATTAGCACCAGGAAAATCTTATCTCTAAGAATTTTCAAATTAGCAAGCAAGCCTAACAGTCTTAATGTCATACATGCAAGTTCGCTCTATCTTAACTCTCTCAAATTAACACAGAGTTCATACAAACAGTTTGTCCACATAATGTATATTAATTGAAGTACAACATGTACAATAAGTTTAGTTCGCTAGTCCCTTCGCTGTCGCGAAATCCCTTACTTCCCCAAAACCTCTCGACAACAAGTTTAGTTCTTCATATCCGAAAATATGCTTAATCGGAAAAGAAAAATGGGAAACATGCTTAATGATAGTATAAGTTGAACAGAATAAAGATCAGTAAGAGAAGAGATTAGAAAACGCCTGAAAATGTTGATAACTTGCAAGATCCCCGATGAAACTCCAGTTACAATAAGATTGTCTTAAAAAGGCTAAGTTTTACACTATAAAATAGTGACTGAGCGTGGTGAAATCGCTCTGATGGCTTAAAGACTAAATGGAAAGCAAACTTCGATCCGACGGGAAGACTAGACACAAAAAATGCTTAGAAATACAAATGACCGATGCAAAAATTGAGGATGCTCTCTCCTTATATAGGCCTCCCGATAATTTGCTTCTACATCTGCTCCACGATCCTCTCTGCAAAAAGGTTGCTCCACGATCCACTTTGTTGGGTGTGTCAGAGCCGACACGAATTAACGGTAGATATAAGCTTGGGAATCATGGATCTTTGCCATGCGTCCTTGGAAGAGATATTTTCTTCTTCTTGATCATCTGTTTTGCTAAGCTGTTCGCTGCTACGATCATTGGTTGGCTTCTTTGATTCACATAGAGGTCTTTAGCTTTGCTGGGACGGAACTGCTTCCCTCTGTTCCTTTCGTTTTGCTCTATTCGCCCTACTAAAGTTTCCTATAACAAAATACAAGTATCAATTCTTTTTTTATACACTTAGAAATAATTTCATTCAATTAAGCATGCTTCGCTGCAAGTAACTTCTTGTTTTCCTTTCTAGCAGACTTTCGTTAGATATTTTGCTTTAGCTAAACTCTGGTCCGCAGAAGCGAATTTCTATACTTAATCAATTCAATTCAGCATTCTTCTTTTATAAATATATTAATTTAAGCTACTTTAACTCTTAATTCTTAAGAGTTATCAACGATCAATGAGGTATTGGAAGAAGAAGAAATCTTGCGCCGGAGGACCTGTTTCGATGCAGAATCAGAAAGGAAGTGGACAAAGCTGAGGCGAGCATCGCCAAGAGGCAAAGAGTTCGACTGACACCATTTAGGCTTGATTTGATGAAGTGGATAGCAGTATCCAATGCTTCATGGCCGAGTTCGCATCTAATCATACAAACTTGATAGATGAGGCATGACCTTCTACACACCCCCAAGTGTCTACTCGTTTGGCAGAGATGAAGAAGACAATGCGAGAAAAATTTGGGCGCAGCCTTTGGTTTCTAGACAACAATATGAAGAAGCTTGTGGACTACATGAAAAAACGAGGCAAAATAGTCTTTAACATATTGGCTCGTTTAGAATTGCAACTCTGCAGACCTATCTTCTCGAATCTCCAAGACATTGTCTCTTCCACCGACTTTGATAGCTCTGATTCAGAAGATGAGTAGTGAAAATGGAAGTCCTTGTCCCTGCTGATACTATCTTTCGATTTCTTTTATCTGCTCACTAATTAATATAATCATTCCTTCATTTTACTCATTGCTTAAGTTTATGCTTTGACCAATGCTGAGTTAGAATCTTACTTTTTAATTCTGCACTTTCAAAACATTACCTTTGATACGCTGATATTTAATCTGCCCCGAGCCATCATTCGCGAGTTAATAATAAAATCATCTTGGGATGGATACTTGTGAACTTAGGACATAGAATAATTGTGTGGGAGGAGACCGATTAGTTTGAAGTAATTCAGAGCCTTAAATTCATTTTGGGGGTGATAAAACTCAACTTCAATGAGGACAATGAAGCCTTTAAGTTTGGAGGTGAGAATTGAGAATTGCCCGCGCTATGCGGTGCTTTGCAAATAGAATATATAAATGTAATATGTTTTCCAAAAAAAAAAAAAAAAACCTTAAGGCATTTTGGGTAAAAATGAAATGGCAAGAAGAGCGAATAGCCGTGAGATATCCAAATATTCTGCTAGCAATGCTACAAGACCAATTAGCGGCCAAGCAGAACATTTTACACAAAGGAACCCAAATAAATAAGCCTCGGATAAAATGTTTTGAACAGATTTAGATGATAGGGGTTGAATGAATTGCAATAGAGCAAAAGTCTCCAAACTAGGAGTTGAACTTTGGACTAAGGGAATGAGGAGAAGAACTGAGATGAGATTGTTAGGATCCTAGTGAATGATGATTTGGAATGATTAAGCGATTGGTGTATCAAGGCAATAATATTTAAAGATTAATTTTTTTTAGCAAGAGGAAGAACGCCGCATTATGTTTTGCATTACCTTTAGCAGCTATTACACCGATAATAGCATCGCTCGGGACGAGCATTGATTCAAGTTTGAGGGTTTGATGACACTAAAATAGAGTCAGATTTTAGCCTAACTTTGGATCATTGTTTGCGCTTATTAATTGAAAATTATTGCGAGTAAGGCAAAAGTAGGAATAAAAAGGTGTAATTCGCTAATGCTTACGCATTCGGGGAGTAAAATGCAGGATATCGATTATTAAGCGAAAAACAACCATAATAACACGTTTAGCATGGATTTCGCAGGACTTATGCTGATTTCTGTTTTCATAGGGTTAGCGCTAGCAGGGCAGTGCGACGCTAAGAATCAAGACGCGCGATTGCGAGCAATTAAAACTCGAAAGACAAAGGCCAGAAGTACTTCAAGTAAATAAGGATGGAATCGTCTGACAGCGAGAAGTTGACTAACTAGGAAAATTAAGAGAAAGATTGCTGAAATCACGGGATTCCTACTTTAGACAAATCAAAACACATTTGAAAATGATTAAACGAGAAATTATCGCGAAGATTGATTCGTGCCATTCTGGAAGATTCGAAGATATGACGACCTAGTGCTATAAATAGATTGTTTGTGTAATAGAGAGGTGGAGAGGTCTTTTCTTTGGTTCGATCTTTTAAAAGGAATTCAGAGACTCGACCGAGACGACGATAGTTTGTTTATTTGTTTTTCTTTTATTTTTAGACTCATTTTACTTCAGTAATACAATTCTAATATGTTTTTTATGTTGTGTTTTGTGTTTTCTATCTATATCGTGAACTAACTTCATTAGGGCAAAGCTAGGAGAAAGTGAATTTTAGTACCATGTTGTAGGAAGAAACTGGAAGAGTTATCTAGAGCATGTAGATTAGGTACATCAATATAATAGCGTGTTTCGATCAACCATCCACACAAACTAATAGGTTATAAATCGGAAGAGGAAATAACCTAAGTCTACTTTGCATGTTTGATAGGTAGTGTTACATCTGTGATGCTTTGAATCGAAGTTTAGGAATAAACATGTAACTGTCACATACTTAGCACCGGCTCGTAATTACATCTAGTTGCGGTAGAAGTCGGACTGGATGCTAAACAAAGGCGAAAGCGAAAGTTAGTAAGGCGTAGTATGATAGAGTCCCTTACCTCAAGTTTCTTGTTTATTACATTGTTGCTGAATTTCATGAGTATCTTCGTCTAGCCTTATCTTATCAATATTACTTAGCTTCCTATTTTCTTACTTTTATGATTCAATTACAGACCAACTTAAATCATATTCGTGCAATTTATAATTCAATTCTGAACATCACCTCGGATAGTTTTCAATCTCTGTGGAGATCGATAATTTACTTATTACTTGTTGCAGACCACGTATACTTGCGTGAAGTACGAACTAACCACACTTAAAGCATTTAGCTATTCGCTACCCCAGAACGCATCACCAACATTATTCTCTAAAATAACAAAAGTTGGAGAGCCTTTCACCAAGTTGGCCAAGTAAGAGGCGTTCTTTAATTTCTCTTTTGCTAATGCTAAGTCCCACTGAAGTCGAGGAATTATGGCCAAGTCATCCTTATGGGTGTGTGCCGCCATACTCTGAGCCACCTCTGCAGAAGTTCTTAAGTCTGCTAAGGCTATTTCAGGAGGCAAGTGTCCAAGAGGAGCGCATGTGTCGTAAATCCTCTGAAAAATGCCGAGAAGTTGAGGCATAATGTATAAAAGCCTGCAAAAAAGAAGGTGGAATCGTCAGGCTAAAGAACCCAGAAAATACATGATATAGTACGAGTCAAGTAAAACATACCTCGTACATCAATCGAGTCTCGTTCCTCAGAACTTAGGAGGCGTCTCCAACAGGAAAAGGCATGGGAGGGGTTTTCACCCTAGACTAGAGGTCAGAAGCTAAAGTCATCTTCTGAACAGGGTCTAAGACAACATGATATGGTCCCGTCATGAGATAAGAGTCAAAACTAGAAGAAGGGTTGCTGGACTTCTCTTGATCCAACGGAAGCCTAAGGAAGAATGTGCTAATCAACCCTTAGTCTATCAAGATCGTCTTGGGTTAAGATTGAAGCAATTAGTTCGGACCCAGACTTGACCACCAAGGCCTGAGGCTGAGTCCTCTTTAGAGATGATAAGGCTAAAGCGAGATGCATTTCGTTCTCATAATTAGAAGATGATGCCATACCAACAGTCGAAATCGAGAAAGTACCTAATGAAAGACAAAATTCCAAAAAGTGCATATTAGGTGTCAAAAATCGAAAAGCTCCTAGTAGGTGTTGAATTTCGAGAAAGTGCCTATTAGGTGTCGAATTTGAAAAAAGTGTCTATTAGATGTCAAATTTGGAAAAAGTGTCTATTTGGTGTCAAATTTCGAAAAAATGTCTATTAAGTACCAAGAATTGGAAAAAGTGCCCCTAATGGATTGAGAAATTCGAAAGGAAAAGACTTACCTAGTACAAAATTCGAAAATATGCATATTAGGTACGCAAAAAAGTAAAAACAATGCCTATTTAAGAGCATAAAATTTGAAAATATACCTATTTATGAGCATTAAAGTCGAAAGAGGAGTACTTACCAACGAGCCGAAATAAAAAAGTATGCTTTCCATGGCACCAAAGCTCAAAAAAATTCTCCTCCCAAGCACCAAAAAATCAAAGATAAGTGCCCAACAAAGAGTGTTTTTCAAAAATATGGGGGAGGAAGACTTGGAGTTTAAGGAATGGTTGTTTTTTGGAAAAGCATCGAAAGGAAATATCTCTTAAATGTAGATACATTCCTTAAAGGACAATATGGCTCTTGAATATAGAAATATCCCTTGGGTGGATATATTCCTTAGACATGGAAATGACTTTTTGAAAATATACCTTAGGTGGATATGATCCTTAAAAGTAGACATATCCATTGAGCATGAAAATATTTTTAATTCATAGAAATTTCCATTTCAAACTACTCTTTTAATTCGGTTAAAATATTAACCTAAAAATAAAGAGTTGGGGTAATTTTGTGGATGAAATATTTACCTAAACATTCAGATAAGGCCCTAACACTCTAAGGGGTCGGCTAAAGAGGCCAAGACTCCCCGAGGGTCGGCCAAAGCTAAGTCCGACCCTTAGGGGGTCGGCTGAAGTTGAATTCGACTCCCAAGTTGTCCAGTAATGGGCATTAAAGAGGAGAGGTAACAATCTAATTTATTGCAGGCTTTATGGCGGAATGTTATAGAACGTCATAAAGCGCGATAATAAAGAGACCTATGGGCATTTATAAATTCGGTGCTATAAAAGGGTCAGAAGTTCGTCATTTCAAGATGAGGTAATTCCAGGCTTTTCTAAGTGATCTAAACCATTGTAAGCTATTCCTAAGCTAACAAACTCTCTTTAAAGATTCTCTTAATACTCTACTTACTTAAGCATCAGAGGCCCTTTGGCTCGCACCACACCAGTGTGCTTCGTTCTTGTCATTTTTACAGACATCTCGTTCCTAGTAATATAAATATTATCGTTGATCACGTGGGACCATTTTTCGGTATCAACATTTTTTTTTATCATTTTGGGAGAACTAGAAGTAAAGTCATTTGTTATGTGGATTTTGATTATGTTGAAAATCTTGATAAAAGAATATATTCGACTGGATATCATGTGCTTGCAGTTGGTGGTTATTTTATTGGAAACCTACTTTGCAAAATATAGTTGCTTTGCCTACAATATAGGTGGAGTACTTGGCTATTTTTTAGGCTGGTAAAGAAGTTGTATGTTGAGCGATTGTTTGGTGAAGTTAGTGAAGACTTGTAGATTATTACAGTCTTTTAATCTGCCAATCAAACTGTTATCTTACTTACAAAAGCTTAAATGTTTTATGAGAAGACAAAACACATTAATATTCGATACCACTGTGCATATGTGCTCATTTCTCTAGGTGATACTGTTTTGAGTAAGATTAGGCCAACAACAATTTAGCTGATATGATGACTAATTCTCTAACACGAAACAAATTCAATAAATGTTTGAGTTTGGTTGGTGTTTGCCATTTCTGAACAGCATAAAATTTGGGGATTTTATCTTGTGTTCATATAATTAACGTTTAGGTAGAGATTTGTTTGTGACGCTATTTATTCTCACATCAAGATTTTTGTTATTTCTCCCTTAACCACTTCCCATGTGTGATTAAGGAAAATAAAGGATGACACAACCATTATCATAATTTTTCTCGGTTATTTTCGATACATCGTTATTAAGTTGTCCTTTTTTATATTTTATAAAGTGTCAAGTAATTTCAACAAGTTTGCCAATAGGAGCCGTGTTCATGTTGCATCGTGTATGATTAAGTAACTAAGGTTTATTGGCTCAAAACCTCTACCTCAATTATTATTTAATAAAAGATAATCATTTCAACAAACTTTAATTATAAGAATATTACAAGATCCTTATGAAGTTGTGACGACTTTATTAAAAAAAGAAAAAGAAAAAAAAAGTGAAATGCCAATTAAAAATTGAATAAATATTAAATGAGTTTAAGTAGACTAAACGTCATTTCCAAACTTTTATAAGTTAGTTATGGGTACAAGGTTTTAAAGAAAAACGAATTGACATTTTGCATTTTTAATGAATGAATTGATGAGGTAATGAAAAAGACCAAACATAGGAAATTAATGAATGAGTTCATTATTAATCAATTGAGTTTTTGTTTGGATTAAGGTCGATTTGAACTATGATGTTTCACACTAATAATTGTTGCAATTATTTGTGTGTATGATACATTGTTTTTTCAAAATAAGGGAAATAAAGGATGACACAGCATCTTCATCCAATTGATAACTTCTATGATTAGAAATTATTTATTATTAGAATTATTATTTATAATTTATTAAACTCAATTATTAACATTTGAAAAATTAAATGAATTAACATCTTTGCTTGATTCCTCTTATTCGTGAAAGAACTAGAAGTATTGTCATTTTCAATCATTTGGATCTTTTTGGTACATTTAAAAGATTCCAAAATTTAAAAAGAAAATCATGTATGTATATATATATATAAAATTTTGCTTGTCCTAGTTTAAGGTTGGTTCTATTTTGATTCATGTATTTTTCAATCACAAATTTTAATTTATATATTTTTAATAAAATTAGTTTGATAGAAAAATAGGTTTCGTTTTTAATTAAATAATAATTGAGAATAGAGATTCAAAATCATTATCGGTTAAATATCGTAGCAGAGCATACATCATATCCTCATTTCACCAAAATAAAAAATATATATATATATATAGCTATATTTATATACTTATAAAAAATATATAAACAAAGAGAGATTTTGGTTTTTTTCCTTTTTGTTCAGATCCCATAAGTTTAATCATAGAATTAATGTGTTTATTCATAAATTAAATTTAAAATATATTTTAAATACTTAAATGGTGTGTGAGCCTATTAAAAAAAATATTTTCAATACTTAATGTTGGTTTTTTTTTTATATAGATTATAATAATAAGAGATGGGGAATTCGAACTCATAAACTCTTGATCCATGTGTGTATATTAATATGGTTGATTTACTACTCTTATTTGTCAATAGTTAATGTTGGTAGAGACATCGATTATTTTTCTTTTTAATAACCATATTGATTAGAGATGATCTGTTGCCAGAGACTAGGCTAATTTTATTTTTCAAAGAAAAAATAGGCTAGTTGCATAAAATTATTGTGTTTATATACAGTACATATAATTGACAGGCCGAGCAATCAACTTGTAGTACAAATAAATTTTTTTTTAAAAAATAGTCACCTCTCTTATTTAATTATTTTTAGAAGACCTCTCCTCTTATTTTTATTAATTTACTTAATTCTTAAACTCAAAAAAAAAAAAAAAAAACTTAATTCTTTTTCATTTGTTGTCACGCCTATTCTATTCAATAACTCACTCCTAATAGGTAAATCCTATGTCACGTCTTAATCATCTCTCTCATTTCGTTGTTATGTCCAAAAATCAATCACTAGATTGGTAAATAAGGTGACCTAAAAATCAAAAGGGCGCATTAAACGCTAGGGGTATAAATGGCTTGGATTGAGTTGGATCGTCGGGTTCAATAATAGATATATCTTTTATCAAATAATTCCTACATTATATATAAATAAAAAAACACTATCCAATCAAGATAATGAAATGAATATAAATATTAAATATGAATATACAATCAAAAGTTACCCACTAGTAATCTTATAATCATCGTTCATATAAAAGATTCTAACTTGAAAAAATATAAAAGAATATGGGAAAATAAAAAGCCTAACAATAATAATTAAATAAAATAATTATAAGCATATATAATTATGTTATAGGTAAATTTTTTTTTTTTAAACTAAATAATCAATTCGGGTTGGGTTGGGTTGGGTTAATTTTAAGTCAACCCTTGACCCAACCCAACCCATTAATATTTCATGATTTTGAACCAAAATGCCATTCTTGAAAATTATCTGCCTCATTCGTGGTTTCACAAAAAATGACTCGTATCGATGGAGATGTTTATCCTCCCTTATAAACTCATGATCTTTTCCTTATTTAAGCAATGTGAGACTACACTTTGTTTGTATTTCCAACAATTCTTACATTGAAGTACTGCTTGCGGGTCTCCCTTATTGAATAGTCACTATTCAAGTTATACTTGAGCACACTAACCAAGAATTCTTTCAAATTACACTTCAGCCTACAAAAAAATTCAACCACAAATCCACTCAATTTTAGGCTTGACAAACAACAGATACCCCTCACCTAAGGCAACCATTTCAGAAGCACCCTACACTAGAGCACACAACTACCCAACACCAAGGCAATCATTTCTAGAAGCACTCCATATTGTAGTACACATATGCTCAGACATGAGCACTTTCAGTCAATCCCATTGGAGCACACATTAGGTGGCTCAACAAAATTTCATACAATATTGAGACTTATAAATCTATGTTTCAAACTAGAGGTTTATTATGGTTTGACTAAATCAAGGGCACCACTCTGATACAACTGGTTAAGGAACGACCAACCCTCGAGAAATTTCTGCATTGATATGATATTGTCCACTTTAGACATAACCCTCATGACTTTATTTTTTGGTTTCACCTAAAAGTGCTCATACCAATGGAGATATTTGCCCTCCTTTATGAACCCATGATCCACCCCTTAATTAACCGATGTTGGACTACACATTGTTTCTATTCCCAACAAAACAAATCAAAATGAATAAGGTCACAAAATTACATTACGTTAATAAATATCAAAATTGCTTCGTTTTCTCTTTTGCTAAAACAATTTTGTTTCCCACTTTAACTATTATGATACAAATAAAGTTGTTGATTTAATAAGGGGGGATCATAGGTATATAATTGATGACAACCATCTCCATTGGCATGAGATCTTTTAGATGAAACAAAAAATAAAGTCATGAACGTTATGACCAAAGTGTGAAAAATATCATACCAATATGAAGATTCAAGGTTGTGTTGTCATCCTTATTAATTGGTATTAGAGTCATGCCTCAAATCATGTCAGTAGGACTCCCAAATGTTAGACAAAGAAGTTGGAGCCTAAAGATGTAGTCATGACAAAAATTTGTTCTATCAAACTGACGGTATACTTTCAACAGAAGAGGAGTTAGCAAAGTCTCATCTTTTGATGTAACCTACTTCGAATCTCATAATGTAAGATCCTAAAGAAAGGAAAAGGCAAAGGTTAAATGTTGACCAAGTTCGAGCAACGTGGTTTTGGCTTGAAACAAAATGATGTTTGGTCTTCCAGTTGTGAAACGTGTGGTCGCTGACTCATTCTTAAGGGGGTGTATTTTCATTTCTAAATGAAATGACAAAGTCCCACTATTTCTCTATTTTTTATTCATGTCGATGGTGTCATTGCAAAGTGATGGATCATCTGCAAGTTCTTGTTGCTCAAAGTTTTGGGTGATGCGTGCTTTTGAACCCTGACTTAGAGGTAAGTAGCTACTGTTCTATTCCTTGTACATTTTTATTTATGGTATGAATCTTTAGAAACTAGGGCGAGTTAATAGTTATGTTGTAGTCTTTTAGAATGATGTGTGGATTATTTGAGGAACTTTGTTGTTTCTTAGAGAAATGTATGAGTTGTCCTTAGTGTTTCATTCCTTTAAGAGTGTAGCGTGAGCTTTTAGCGGTACTTCACTCCTCATTAAGTGCAGAGTGAATTTCTAGTAGTGTTTCACTCTGTAAAAACTCGACTTCTAAACAGTCCTAAACCCGGTTCTTACTCAACATGCATGGTTCAAATACATTAAACATCCACACTTTAAAAATAGAAAACTGAACACAAAAGCCTGCTTAGTTTAAACTAGAAACAGTTTACAAATTAATCCATAAAAGTACACGTAGTTGAGCCTATGGCCAGAGATTATTAAAACCATTCAAAAACATGAAATCCAATAAGAGTAAAAGTCTATCATGCATGCTAAATCAAGACAACAAAGCAAATAAATAAACAGCAAACGCCCATGATCATTCAGCTCCTCCTATAGCCGTTCTAGTGCTGTCCCAAGTTACCTAGTGGAAAACCACAGAAAATAAGGGTGAGTACAGTGACACTCAGTAAGAATCCCCAGTTGGGGTACAATACGTAAAAGCCACATCAACTAGGATCCTAGCATACATGCAATACATATTACTAACAGGAACAAGCATGAGTCATCAACATGACTCCCAAACCTCTAGAGTCTCTAACTCTCGACTAAATGATCAGCTTGCTAATTGATCCTAGACACTTGGGAGAGTACCCAAGTATCTGGCTCTAATCTGGACAAGGATGGTGTACTGACGACACTAGCCTGAGGGAGCCGTCTTCTCGGCATCAAATGGATGTGCATGCACACCGCATGTTGCTGCAAACTAGGACATATGTAGGCCTACACAAACTGCGCCTGTCCAGGTACTCATGCCTAACTAGACTCGGAATGGTGTCCATTGATCCACAGCTGGTGGGAGGCCCTCGGCACCCAATTGTGGTAACTTGTTCACACCAATGCCTAAAGCTAAAGGTCGTCCCAAGGTAGGCTTACACACAGGAAAGAATCTCGCTCTAGCAGGCCACAGACTAGGCTTATGTCGGGGTGGTAAGCTAAACCACACCCGACTGCCGGGAGCAAGAAATCTATCCTCCCTAGTCCCGACTTATGGGGACAACATACGTCCTGTCCACTCTCAGCCTCTGGATGATGATAACCTGACAGATGCTAACTAAGATTACTGCACACTAAATCTAACAAGGTACCAACAGTCAACATATAAACATACAGTACTGTAAACATGATACTACAATTTAGGATACAACAGTCTACATGCTAGGCCTTATAAAACAAGTGATCACAAATCAATAACAAGATAACCAGCATGCCGGAAACAATACGTACAACAATATAGACAGAATACCACAATAACCTATCCACTATCACATGCTCATAAAGTAGTAAAGCAAGCAGGCAAGCATACAATCAGCGACAGTTACACAGGGTCCACACAACCCACGATAAGGAACCTTTACCTGAAAATAAGTACAGAACAATCAACAAGTGCTCTTTGAGCTGCAGATAACCAACACGAACGAATATACAACCTAGACAAACAGTAATAATAATTAATAAAAGTAGCCTAGTTAAAATAATAAGGAAATTTAAGGGGCTTAGGATTTACCCAAACCCGAGGTTCAAAGGTCAACACGACAAAGTCGAGGCTCCTACTCAAAGCACAAGAAGTGAGGCTCAGCAGCTGTCGCAAAGGCGAGGCACAGACAGCAGCAGGTACACGGCAAAGCTGCGTGGCAAACGGCAAGGGCGAGTGCATAAAGGCGAGCGGCACGGGCTGGGAGAGGCGAGCGTGCATGTGCAGCTAGGGTTGTGTGTGAGGTTGGGCGGGTGCGGCTGGGGTTGCAGCAAGGCGAGGGCGTGTGCACAAGGCTACGAGGGAGTGGCTGCGAGGCTGACCGGCTGTGCGTGCGGGATTGCCGTGTGGGCTGTTGCATAAGGATAGGAGCGGATGCACAAGCGGTGTGGACGTGTGAGTTGCGGCATGGCTGGGTGAGCCGTGCGGGCGAGCCGTGCAGCTGGACAGTGCTGCTGCGCGGCTGTGTGTGCGGTTGCAATCGGTGAACAGCTGCGATCGTGAAGTGGGGCTGTGCGGCAGCGAGCGTGGGCGTGGCTGTTGCGGAACGACTATCGAGGCTGATCGAGATGCTGCGTGCGGCGGCTAGATGATCGGCGATGGAGGAGAGGAAGATGGATCGATGGAGATGAGGAAGAAAAAGCGATAGATTTTTCTCTGGCTTTTTTATCGATCAAAACCCAACTCCCTTTTCCTTTCTTTCTTTTAAAATAAATCCTTTTTAAAAAAAATTCCTTTCTGCAAGCCTTTCCTCTTTAAAATGAAAATCTAGCCCCGATATCCTGAAACCACAAAAATAAAACCCTGAACTCAATAAAAATGCAAGAACGACCCAGAACTCATTAATTTAGCAAACAGACCCTAGAGGTAAAATTACCAAAATGGCCCTCAAGCCCTAACAAGTAATAACTGCCCAACGAAACAACTAAAACAACTAAAAATCATACCTGAAAAACCGGAACGAAAACCCAGGTCGTTACAATACTCCCTCATTTTATGACTTTTGTCTTTGAAAGTCCCTAAGACTGAAACAACTCTGGATAATGAGTCCTCATCTCATCTTCTAACTCCAAAGTTGCTTCCTCAACTTTCTGGCACCTCCACTGAACTTTCACTAAGCTAATCTCTCTGTTACATAAGGTCTTGCGCTCCTGGGCTACAATCCGCATAGGCTTCTTCTCGAAGCTCAAGTCTTTATTCATCTCCAATGGCTCAAAGTCAACATATGAGATGGGTCTGCCACATACTAACGTAACATCGAAACATGAAACACACTGTGCATTACCGACAAAGATGGAGGTAAGGCCAAACGGTAAGCCACTGAACCAACCCGCTCAAGGATCTCAAAGGGCCACAAACCTAGGACTCAACTTTCCACGCTTACCAAACTTCAAAACACAACGCATTGGTGCTACCTTAAAAACCACGTATTGGCCAACCTCAAACTCTAAGTCTCTACGTCAAACATCGACAAAGCTTTTCTGTCTACTCTGCACTGTCAACATACGAGACCTGATCTTCTGAACTGCATCGTTACTCAACTGTAACAACTCGGGAACCAAAACGTGTCTGTCACCAACCTTTTTCCAAAACACTAAAGACCTACAACGCTTGCCATACAAGGTCTCGAACAAAGCCATCTGAATAGTCGAATGGTAACTGTTATTGTAAGCAAAGTCCATTAAATACAGGTACTAATCCCAACTGCCCAAAAAATCTAACACACAGGCTCGCAACATATTCTCCAAAATCTGGTTCACCCTCTCTGTCTGACCTTCTGTCTGAGGATGAAACATGGTACTGAAGCTACACTCAGTGCCCAAACCTTTCTAGTGTGCCCTCAAGAACTGAGAAGTAAAGCGTGAATCTCGATCCGACATAATCTTCACTGGCACCTCATGGTACCGAACGATCTGCTCTAAAAAGAACTGCGCCCACTACTCCACGGTATAGGTGATCCTATCAGGAATGAAGTGTGCACTCTTGGTCAAATGATCAACAATCACCCAAATCTAAGTAAACCCTCTCGGTGTCCTCGGCAACCCATAAATGTAATCCATGGTGATCTCCTCCCACTTCCATTGAGGCACACTTAGTGGCTGCAACAAACGTGCTGGTTTCTGTTTGGGAGCCTTCACTTGCTGGCAAGTGAGACAGCTGCTGACAAACTCTACAATCTCTCTCTTCATGTTGCTCCACCAAAAAGTCTCTTTAAGATCCTTATACATTTTTGTACCTTCTAGGTGCCAAGTAAACGGGGAACTGTAAGCCTCGATAAGCAACTCAGCTCGCAGTCTGGCGTCGGCTGGCACGCAAAGGCGAGCTCTAAATCTCAAACCTCCATCTGGTGCAACAATAAAATCAAAATCTCCATTTTTTTGAACCCTAGCAATCAATCTGCTCAACTCGGGATCACTCAGTTGGCCATCAATAATCCTCTGCCCGATCGAAGGCTGAACAGTCAACTAGGCTACCCTGGTGGTAACCTTTCCCAACAAAACTGCTATACAGGCTCGTTCCAACTCTTTCCGCAGTGGAACCTGGGAACTCAACAAAGTTACGGAGTGTGACGTCTTCCTACTCAAAGCATTAGCCACAACATTGGCTTTACCCGGGTGGTACAAAATCTCACAGTATAATCCTTAACTAACTCAAGCCACCTCCTCTGTCTTATATCTAACTCCTTCTGAGCGAAGAAGTACTTGAGACTCTGATGATCCGTGAACTTCGGAATCTTCTCTCCATACAGATAGTGCGTCCAAATCTTCAGTGCGAAGACCACTACTGCCAACTCCATGTCATGATCGGGTAGTTCTGCTCATAGGGTTTCAACTGTCGAGAAGCATATGCAATCACCTTGCCATGCTGCATCAACATGTAACCTAAGCCAAACTTGGAAGCATCACTGTACACTATAAAACCACCTGTTCCCTCTAGAACTGCCTGGGGCTGATGTCAGACTATGCTTCACCGTGGCAAAACTCTTATCACAACTGGCATCTCAAACAAAGTCAACTCTCTTCCTCGTCAATTGAGTAAGGGGTGCTGCTTTAGCAGAAAACTCCATGACGAAACGTCGGTAATAGTCTACCAAACCTAGAAAGCTGTGAATCTCTACGACTGTAGTTGGCCTGGCCCATGAACTCACTGTATCAATCTTAGTGTGGTCCACTGCAATACCATCTCTCGAAACCACGTGACATAGGAAGGCCACTTGCTCTAACCAGAAGTCAGACTTGGAGAACTTGTCATACAACTTATTCTCTCTCAGAACCGCTAAAACTTGCCTCAGATGCAAGGTATGACCCTCCTTAGTCTTAGAATAAATCAAAATGTCATCTATGAACATGATGACGAAGCTGTCTACTCTATCCATCATGTCTATAAATGCTGTTAGAGCATTGGTCAGCCCAAAGGACATGACCACAAACTCGTAATGACCATACCTCGACCTGAACGCCGTCTTGGTAATGTCTACATCTCTGATCCTCAACTGATGGAAACCAGATGTCAAATCTATCTTGGAGACCTGAAGCTGATCAAACAAATCGTCAATGAGAGGCAATGGGTACTTGTTCTTCACTGTAACTTTATTCAGCTCCCTATAGTCTATGCAAAGGCGCATCGAACCGTCCTTCTTCTTAACGAACAACACTGGTGCTCTCCACGGGGACACACTAGGGCGGATGAACCCTCTATCTAATATCTGCTGCAACTGAACCTTTAGCTCTTCAACTCAGCTGACAACATACGGTACGGGGCCTTTGAGATAGGGAGAGTCCCCCGCTCGAGCTCAATTGTGAAGTCTACTCCTTTCGGTGGAGGTAAACTCGGTAATTCCTCAAGAAAAACATCTGCAAACTTCTAAATCACTGGTACTTGATCAACAGTCAACGAAGGGCGACCTTCTCTAAACATCTTTGCCAAATAATCCCAAGCTCCTCGAGCTAACAAGCGACGAGCTTTCAATGCAGAAATCAACGGTGGACACACTCCGCTCTGGACACTGCGGAACTTGAAACTTTGCTTCTTGGACAGACTGAACACAACTTCTTTCTGGCAGTAATCGATTAACGCGTGGTTCTTCGCTAACCACTTCATACCAAGGATAACATCAAACCCACTCATAGACAGAACTATGAGGGTAGTTGATAATAGCTCTCTAGATACCAAGATCCGGCTGTCTCTAACTTTTTCACTAGCAAGCATACTAACTTTCGAAGAAGTTGTAACACACAACTATAACCCTAGAGGTTCTAGTTCCAAACAAGCTCGTCTAACAAACGATGTAGAGATACACGAATGGGTGGCGAGCCTGAATCAAACAATACAAATGCATAATGACCCAAAATAAGCAAGGTATCTGTGACAACTACATCAGTCCTCTCGGCCTCCTGTCGAGTCGTGGCAAACACACGGCCCTGCTGCTGAGTCGGTCTGTTATCTGCTCCAACCTGTGGGCACGCTCCAGTAATGTTCCCCTCCTTACCACATTTTTACATGCCCCGAGAGATGCTCTACATAAATCGTAATGTGTCTTGCCACAAATTTGACACTAGTGTGGCTATCTAACTACACTCTGCTGACGACCCTGCTGCCGTCTCTGATCTCTGCCTTGAAACTGGCCCTGACGGCGCTACTACTGACCTCCCTTCTAGGAAGCCCTAGTAGGCTCAAACTTTCTTTTCTGCCCTAAATTAGAGGTCGTACCCTGAACTACTACGACTAGAGCTTTTACGGTCTGATACTTCACATTGTAAGTCTTGGCCAAGGCCACAACCCTAACATAGGTCTGTGGTGCGAGTGCTCGAACATCATGAGTAACCTCCACCCTAAGCCCTGCAACAAACTTCCTAATTTGTACTCCATATCCGGAGCCACTTGACACCCTCGGCGGCACCTTATGAGCCAACCATTTCCCTATTACCAGTGGGTTCTTGGAAGCATCAAACTCTCTGGACTTCCACTTAACGAAGTCCTTAAGCCACTTGACACCCTCGGCGGCACCCTCGAGAATTCCTGGCTCAACTACGGGCTCTTGATGAACTAGCGGAGCTAGCGGTACTCTCTGCCTTATTGGGGAACTATAGCGCCACCAAGTGGTACCAGCTGGAACATCTAAGCAAATTGGGCCATTTGTGCCTAGGTCTCTGCCTGCTATGCTACCAAAAGTGCCTAAGTCTCAACTCTCTACTCGGTAAACATGCTCGTAACCATCTCACGCATGCCCAGGGTAAACTCCGCTCCATGAACGGCACCCTAAGGTGGAACAGCCTCTGCTCCTCCCCTCTGCAAGGCAACAGTCGGGTCCAAAGGTGGTCTGAAAGTCAGAATAGCTTTGGACGTGCTCTCCTCAATATCTGGCTCGGTGCCACCACTTCTATTGGCGGCAGCTGACGTTCTAGCTCCACTACGTGGAATCGGTATCTCTCGCGATCTGCACCCAAACCACACTGAAGACCAACACTAACAACAACTAAAGATGACATGTATGCTAGATGCAAGTACTGAAAACAAAACCCTTAAAACAATTAACTTTTGGCATACCTGACGGCTATTGGAGTGCTGATGATCATGGGGAAAACGACCTAGCTAAGTAGGTCAGCCTAAAAAATCTATGACTCTAAGCTCTGATACCAACTGTAAGAACCCGATTTCTAAACAGTCCTAAACTCAGTTCTTACTCAACATGCATGGTTCAAATACATTAAACATCCATACTTTAAAAATAGAAAACTGAAAACAATAGCCTGCTTGGTTCAAACTAGAAACAATTTACAAATCAATCCATAAAAGTAAACACAGCTGAGCCTCTGGCCAGAGATTATTAAAACCATTAAAAAACATGAAATCCAATAAGGGTAAAAGTTTATCCTGCATGCTGAATCAAGATAAAAAAGCAAATAAATAAATAACTGACGCCCTTGATCCTTTAGCTTATCCTTTAGTCGTTCCGGTGCTGCCCCAAGTTACCTGGTCGAAAACCACAGAAAATAAGGGTGAGTACAATGGCACTTAGTAAGAATCCCCAGCCGGGGTACAGCACGTAAAAGCCACATCATCTAAAATCCTAGCATACATGCAATATAGATTACCAACAGGAACAAGCATGAGTCATCAACATGACTCCTAAACCTCGAGAGTCTCTAACTCTCAGCTAAGTGATCAGCTCGCTAACTGATCCTGGACACTTGGGAGAGTACCCAAGTATCAGGCTCTAAATTGGACAAGGATGGTGTACTGATGACACCAGCCCGAGGGAGCCGTCCTCTAGGCATCTAATGCGTGTGCACGCATACCGCATGCTGTTGCAAACTGGGGCATATGTAGGCCTACATAAACAACGCCAGTCCTAGTACGCATGCCTAACTAGAATCGAAATGGTGTTCATTGATCCACAGCTGGTGGGAGGCCCTCGAAACCTAACTATGGCAGCCTGTTCACACCAATGCTTAAAGCTGAAGGTTCTCCCAAGGTAGGCTTACACACAGGAAATGACCTCACTCTAGCAGACCACATACTAGGCTTATGCCGGGGTGGTAAGCTACACCACACCTAATTTCTGGGGGTGGGAAATCAATCCTCACTAGTCCCGACCTATGGGAACAACATATGTCGTGTCCACTCTCAGCCTCTGGATAATGACAACCTGACAGATGCTAACCAAGAGTACTGCACACTAAATCTAACAGGGTACCAACAGTCAACATATACATATACAATACTGTAAACATGATACCGTAATTCAGAATACCACAAGAACCTATCCACTATCACATGCTTATAAAACAGTAAAGCAAGCAGGCAAGCATACAATCAGTGACAATTACGCAGGGTCCACACAACCCATGACAAGGAACCCTAACCTGAAAATAAGTATAGAACAATCAACAAGTGCTCATTCAGCTGCAGATAACCAACACAAACGAATATACAACCTAGATAAATAGTAATAATAATAATTAATAAAAGCAGCCTAGTTAAAACAACAGGGAAACTCAAAGGGCTTAGGATTTACCCAAACCTGAGGTCTAGAGGTCAACACGATAAGGTCGAGGCTGCTGCTCAAAGCACAAGGAGCGAGGCACGGACAACAGCAGGTACACAGAGAGGCTGCGCGGCGAACGGCATGGGCGAGTGCATAAGGGCGAGTGGCACTGGCTGGGTGAGGCGAGCATGCGTGTGTGGCTAGGGTTGTGCGTGCGGCTGGGCGTGTGTGCAAGGCTACGTAGGCATGGCTGCGAGGCTACGCTGTTGGCCGGCTGTGCGTGTAGGATCGCCGTGAGTGCTACTGCATAAGGACAAGCGCAGATGTGCAGGCGGTGTGGCGAGCGAATTAGTGGTGTAAATGTGTGAGGAGCGGTAGGACTGGGTGTGACGAGCGGGTAGGCTGTGCGGCTAGGCAACGCTGCTGCGTAGGCGTGTGTGCAGTTGCGATCGGTGAGCGGCTATGATCACGGAGTAGGGATTACGATAGCGAGCGTGGGCTTGGCTGCTGCAAAATGGCTATCGAGGCTGATCGGGATGCTATGTGCGGCGGCTAGGTGATTGACGATGGAGGAGAGGAAGAGGGATCGATGGAGAGGAGGAAAAAAAAGCGATTGATTTTTCTCTGGCTTTCATGGCTTTTTTATCGATCAAAACTCAACTCCCTTTTCCCTTCTTTTCTTTTAAAATAAATCCTTTTTTAAAAAATTCCCTTCTATAAACGTTTCCTCCTTAAAATGAAAAACTATCCCCGATATCCTGAAACAACAAAAAAATAATCCTAAACTCAGTAAAAATGCAAGAACGACCCCGAACTCATTAATTTAGCAAACCGACCCTAGAGGTAAAATTATCAAAATACCCCTCAAGCTCTAACAAGCAATAACGACCCAACGAAACAGCTGAAAATCATAGTTGAAGAACTGGAACGAAAACCTGAGCTGTTACACACTCCTTTGAAAGTGTAGTGTGAGTCTCTAATAGTGCTTCACTCCATTGAGAGGGCAAGGTGACTTTTTAGTTATTTATCACTCATTTGTGGGTACGCGGTGAATTACTAACAGTATTTCACTCCTTCAAGGTATAGTGTGAGTTGCTAGTGGTGTTCCACTCATGTGAGAGTGTAGGGTGAGCTGTTAGTCATGCTTCACGCCTTTGAGAATGCATGGCAAGTTGTTGGTTGTGTTGAGCTTATTTGAGAGTGTGAGATGAGTTGCTAGTTTTGCTTCACTTGCTTAAGAGAGTAATTGTACTTGTTGGTTGAGGGTAATATGTGAACCTAAGCTATACATGATTGTTCATGGTGTGATTTAATGCATATTTTAGTGGTGTATTATGAATCAAAGTGTGTTTGAGTACGAAAATGTGATTTAACCTACTGAATGATGAAGTGTGATTCATTTGTTGACTGATGAAGTAGATAGAAATAACACTTGTTAAACTCTTATAAATTTAATTTAAGACATTGGAAGCTATTTATGTTTGAGTTCATAATTTTAACTTTGTAGTGCTCATTCATGTAAGTTTGAGGATGATATGTTTATGTTTAAGTGTGACTGGTGTTTTAGCGGTTTATCATATGTGGTCAAAACTTAAGGTTGATTTTTCTCTAAAATGACATGTAGTTAGCAAGATCACTCGACAATAGTTTGGTTTGGGGCTTTCATTTGGCCGAAAGGTATGGTTGGTAACTAGTTTCCAGTTGGTATACAAGTTTTGGTAACCACGACTATAGGTTGATCAATAGGGACGAAGAAGTTACTAAGTGTGAGTGGTGTTATAGCGGTTTATCGTATGTGGTAAAAACTTAGGGTTCATTTTTCTCTAAAGTGGCATGTAGTTAGCAAAATCACCCCACAAAAGTTTGGTTTGGGGTGCTCATTTGGCCGAAAGGTATGGTTGGTAAATAGTTTCCAGTTGGTACACAAGCAATGCACTTTTGGATTGTATGTGGAGATGTGTTTTAGGCTCTACAGTGGAGTACGCATTTCAAATAGGATGGTGTAGTTGGGAATAGAAGGTAGCTTATAACTTTTAAATAGATCATTATTTGAACCATAATTTTATGAGTATCTAAAGGAAAGTGAATGAATTTAGAAACTTAAATATCAACATCAGGGGTAAAACTAGCATGTGTCTAATCTAGAAATTGTATGTAAAAAAAAAGGAATGCATTAGGAATAACAGTGTCTGAAACTGACACTTCGCATCGTTTGCCAATTTGAACTTCATCTGCCCTAACCTCTGTCTCGATTCATAGGTTCTTGATCAAGGAAATGTTATCGTATTCCAAATGAAGGGAAAGCTAACCTGGCATGAGAATCTCCACCAAAGGAAAAGCTCGACGCTTCGCAAGACATAGAAGGACAGAATCTCTCCAATCAAGAGATTTTGAAAGAAACAAAGATCATTCAAATTAGAGTATATTCTATTATCAACCGTGATCTCCAAGCAACCAAGACCTATAAATGGATGCATTCAAAACCCTAGAAGGTGTGTGTGCCTTTGGAGATTATCCCGTAGTACAGAGATGATGATCGAAAAAGCTCGCGACATCTAATAACAAGGATTCATGCACTTCATGCAGCCGTCTCTTCTATCCATTCATTATTTTATATCTTTATAGTATTTTATGATTAGTTTTACTTTGTTTCATTCTTGTTTCATATAGATATTATTTCTTCAATGTAATATAATTTTATTATCTTGACATTTTAAAAAAAAAAAAAAAAAATTCAAATGATGTATGGCTAAATATAGTAGGCAAAGGGTAAGTGAATAGGGTGTAGAAGCATGTATTAGGAATGTGCAAGAGTTGATGAATTGAGCATGTTAGTTGATTTATAATAGCGAGTGTCGGCCAATTATCCACATAAGCTTGCTTATTGGCTGTCTCGAAAGAGGAAGAGATAAGAGTCCCACTACATGATTCATTACGCTACACAAGATCTCTTGTGTATTAAAAAAGAAATTAGAGATAACAATTCTTCTAGTGCGTGTGTACCCTTGTTCATAGTATTTTGATTAGTAGAGGAATCTGAAGTTGTATAAATAAATGAATGTGGGAACAAACATTAGATCGAGGGAAGCACGAATTCATTACTCGCCATTTTAACATATCTTAGACTTGTCGAAGCATCCAACATTCTTAACCTGAGCCTTAGTTTAATTTCACAATGAGGATTAGAACCAAACAAAACCTGAAACAGATTCACTTAACTTTTCTTGCATAACTCTTAGAATAATTTAACTACTTATAGACACCAATCCTTTTTTAGAATGATAAAAGAGACATACTTATCACTCGTTGCCGTCTCTGCTACGTATATTTGTGTATTATGTGATTTAGAAGCGCATGACATTTATACTAGTGTCTTAACCTTAGAATTTATCACTAAGCATAATTAAATTGCATTTCGATTTTGCATCAATTGAGGCATGTATTTATTGCGGCGGAAGCGTGAGTAACAAAAATTTCACCATAATTAATCCAATTAATTAACTTTGATTAATATAATTAATCTATATGTAGTACCCTAGACGATTGACATGTTTTTGTTTATCCATGCTTACATTGAATGATGCCTCTAATCTAAGCTGGTGGGTCTTTATGTTGAGTAGGATTGACTATTTCCCGTGTACGATCCTGAACGATTTCATTTGCTCATCCAGACTATGGCTTGTTTGCTACAATAGAGTGCTTTGTGGAAAACCCTTAAAGAAGGAAGTTAGAAACTTTTTCAACGGTCTGACTATGAATAAGAAGAAAGATCTAAAAATTTCAGCTTTTAGAAGGATTTTTCTATTTGAGAATTGGTTACTCTGAAGCTAAGTGGGATAAGAATAAAGACCCTCCCAGGTCTCCTATTTATAGTAGACGAATTAATATTTAAGTTAGGAAAATACAATATCCTTTCAATATCCAATAATAAAAGACATTCGGATAAAATCAAAGATTTTCTCCTTTCCATTTATATGATTTTCGAAAGTTTCATCCCTAGGGGCACGAAATTTCCTTCCTTATTTAATGAGAAGGGCTTTTTGAAATTTCCTAACATATCCCTTAAATTGTTTTATTTATTTAATTGATATTTATCTAATAAATTCCAATTCCATGATATATTCAATAATTATAAATAATAAATGTCTCATTAATATATTCAATATATTAATTCTCTACTTTAATAATTATTAAATAATCATTAACCCAATTAATATGTCCAACTTATTAATTAATATTTTCTATTTAATAATTATCTAATAATCATTAGACTAATTAATATGTCCAGCATATTAATGACTGTGATCTCTTAATTAAATAATTATTCAATAATTATTTATAATTAATTTATCCAATAAATTAATTTCTCATTTTTAATATTTATCTAATAAATATTAAATTAATTTATCAAATATATTAATTACTAAGTTTAATAAATTAAACTCTATGCTCCTATTAATTCTGTTCCACATAATTAATCTATTAATTTGAACTCTTCAAACTCACTCTCTAATGAAATAGTGTACCAACAACTATGAGCCTGCCGGAGGATCAATGGACCTATAGATTGAGAGCTACAATGACCCGGGATCCAATTCCTATTCGTTAAGACCAGACAAGCTTGTTTCTAATTCACAATTGGGACAAGAAATCCGTTCTAACCATATGATTACATCTTTCTCCTTAAGTGTCATTGATTCCTCTAATTAACAAGTATTTATAGCCCCACAATAAACTAGAGTCCTCTCGGCCAGTGAGAGGCAGGTTCCATTTGTCCAAACCCTAGAATAAATTATTAAGGGAACTACTCTACATCTTCCTCAATATTTCAGAAGACTCGAATTCCTTCTTGTGACATTGGTTGGTTTCACCCACACATATAAAAGGATGCTTTCTTAAAGCAGGAGTTCGCAATCCACTCAAGATTAAGATCACATCGACATACAATCATCCTTAGTACTTGCGATTCTATAACAGAATTACTAGATAGATCCACTTAAGATTAAGATCACATTGACATACGATCATCCTTAGCAAAGTAGGTGTTGCGATTCTATAACAGAATTACTAGATAGATCATAAAACTTCTAGTCCCGTCTTATACAAAAACTCCTTTTTGCATAGGCACCCCCACTCACATATCTCCACATGAACAACCAAGATCAGGTCATTTGTAACATTTGGAAAGTGGGCCATACCAACAATGTCACTAGGACTTAAGCATCGAGCCTTAGCCCATATACTGTAAACATTTTAGGTTATTAACTTGGAACTAGATCCATTTGTATGTCTCATATACTTATCCAAGTGTACATCCAAATAACCATGGGCATATAGCCATTAATCCAATTAATGTGATAAAACTTAATGAAGTTTGTTTATTAAATATGCAATTAATGAAAATAATAACCTTTATTGATAACCGGAATATAACATTAAATATCTAACATTAGATGTTTGTCCTTTAAATACAAACTACTAGGTCTTTAGGGCACATCCCCTAACAGGTGTATGGTAAATGGTAGACAACTGTGAGATGTCAAGTTCCATGGATAGGGTTGCTTATGTTCGGGAGTTACTTATGTGAATTTTTAGCTCTTGCCGATGAATGGTAGTTTACCGCACAGGAAAGCTACTTTTTTCTATGTATATACTTACTTTTTGCTTTAATGTTGACTCTAATAGGTTTCCTTGGGGTTGAGAGGTTGTGATCGCTAGGGCTTAGAAAGGTGGTAATTGGACCAGTGACTTGAAATTTGGGTTTCAGATTGTTATCTTTTAGCTGTTGTTTATAATGAGTTACCTGGGAGTTTTTGAGGTGTTACACATAAGCTCCCTAACTCTCTAAAACTCTCATTCTACTATTTTTCCTACCTATTTCTAGCTTAGATATTGTTAGATTTAATTTAGAATTTTGTTATTTTTATATAATTAGTTGAGCAAATGATTGTGTAGTTGTTGTAGAACGATTCTTATTCCTAAATGTTGGGAGTTAGAGAATTTAGAAAACCTTAATTAATTTAAAATGTGGTGACATTACTCTTTCGATGTCTCCAGTGCCTGGTTTAGGGATGGGCATGGTTACCAGTTCCAAAAAAAAAAAAAAAAATTAAATGTGATGAATTGATTAATTGAAAAGGGGATACATGGTAGAAATAGTTTATCGCTCTTCTCCCAATATTCAATGTAGACATCAATTTTAATTTCCTCTCATTTAAATATTTTCTCAAATATTTTGTGAAAAGTAGACATTTATTATGATTTGCCTTAAATTAAAATATACAGTTGAAACCATGTTGATCCAATTCAGTAATAATGAAAGTTTTTTTTTTTTTTTTTTTTTTTTAAAAAAAAAAAAAATCATAATGAGATAGATTTTAGAAAGATATGGAGGATGACATGTGAGAATTCCATTAATTGCACAAAGTTTCTTCAAATAATTGAAGGTAAAGTTGAAAAGGAAATAAATTCAGCCAAGTGTCCAAATTGTTCCTAGAGAAATCTATGTACTTGGCTTTGGAAGATTGGGGAAGTTCCAATATTTTCTTAATTTTTTTAAAAAAGTCGTTGTTACTTTTTTTTCTTTTGGACCAAAAAGTAAAGCAAACTAAGTTTATATTACAAATCCCCTACTTGCCACTAACAATAAATTGCTGCAATTACAAATGAAGTTCAAGTTTCTTGAGCTTTATAAACCCATACAACATGAATATGCCAAACAATTATCTAATTTAATTAAATCTAATTAGTAGATTTCAAAAAAAAAAAAAAAAAAAAAAAAAAAAAAAAAAAAAGAAAGCCTAATTAATAAATTTAGATCTAATTAGTAATGTATATGAAAGTTTGACCACCATAAATTAGTCTAATAATTAAGAGGATCTTAAGTTAAATGTTTAATTTATAGTAACCATCTACTTAATAATTAATTTGGCAACAACAAAATTAGAAATATTTGATTGAGATTAAATTGGAGTGTCTTTCAAAACCAATTGAAGTGGGTAAAAAGTAACTTAAATATACTGTTATGCAAGTCTTTTATTTTTGTTCTTTTGGTCCCTGTACTACTAAATTTTATTATTCTGAATATTCCATAGGTTTGATATATTTAAATATAATAATCAAAGATAATCAATTAGAATATAAGATATTCAAAAGAAAATGATCAAAATATGGAAAAAAAATATTGAGGTTTGGAGTCTATAAATAGAGCTTTTGACTTGGCATAAAACTCATCTCATTTCGCACCTTATTGTGGTCAAACTTTAGGTGAAAAATTTGTCTCCTAAAATTTCCCTCTCAAACTGTATAGTAACTTCCCACATAGCAATTGATCTTTGTTCGAGACATAGCTCGAAAGATCATTAGAGTGTGCCATTTGAGATTGATGTAGTTTGAGGGATCTAGGTGACAAAGACCTGCCAACCCATTCAGGAACGTTAGATTTGCAAGTATCCATTTTGTTTTTCTATGTATATTTAATTTAGAGAAAAATCAAGTACGTGCTCCATGATCTTGTATTACCACACTTTCGCATACACTTGTGGGAACCCAAAATTTCCAACCAGAACATACAATTTATCAGCAAGTTTGCGCTTGTTAATTGTCCTAAAAGTGGAGTACCCTTTATGAAGGATACAACAGTTAGCATGAAATAGAATAAAAGTCTAGGCAACCATGGCCAAAGCATCGATGGATAATATATTGTATTTGAAATTGAAAGCATAGAAAACACATTAAAGCACAAAAGAACCAAAAAGAATAATTAGACAAAACAATGCACATGAATGTCGGTCTTATCAAATAATATAAGAGAAAATATGAGCAGATGCTCCAGTTAGAATTGAGTATCCAACTATGAAAAAAGGGATCAGATGAAGAATAGATACACACAAGATAGGTGTTGGCAGTTTCACTCTCACTCTTAACAACATCAAATTGTTCTGCAACATGTTGAGGAACAAATTTGCCACTATGTAAACGAATCCTCAATAAAGCCTTCAAATGTAGCTTATAACACCTTTTAGTAATGTAGACAATGTTTCTTCAATGAGCGCATATAGAACGTTGTTCCTTGCCACGATTACCAGGGTTGACTTGAATTGAAGTAAAAGAATAAGCCACATTCAAAGCGACTGTATGAGGAATAGTGTTGAAAGGATCAAAATGTTGCAATAGATAGAGATGTATCCATTAGGAGAATTTGAAAACGTGAAGGACCAAGTGTCTCATTCAATCCTATGAGGAAGCTCAGTAGTGTTAGGAAAAACCTTCCCTAATTACCGCAGGAATAAGCAGAAAAATACTGAGAAATTAAAAGGAAACAACAAAATAAAGAA
>JBBMKA010010983.1:0-11445 GCA_037833695.1 Sechiopsis laciniata
ACACGTCATCAACCATTTCGGTTAATGAATTTCTACTTCAATATGTTTTGAAACCTTTATTAAAGGTTAAGGGTAAAATTGCAATTTTTTTTGGAAAATTGTAACGAATGGACTATCCTAACAAAATAGTTACAAATGTAATCAAATTTTAAAATATTTACCTCCATAATCATAAATACGCTTTAATACTTTATTATTAATACTCATTAATATAGTATTATTTATTATTAATACAATATTATGTATTATCAATACATTATTATGTGTTACAAAAACTATATTATTATGTATTATTAATACAATATTATGCATTATTAATAGAGTATTGTGTATTATTAGAGTAATATTATTATTAATACTATGAGCATGGTTGTTTTTTTTTTTTTTTAAATGAACATATTTATAATTATTTTCTAAATTTGACCAAGTTTCTCTTTTTAAAAATAAAAAATAAACACCAATTTCATTTCTTTTAATCATTTAGGCATTTTTGTTTATTAAAAAAAATATAATTCTAAGGCCTTTAATAAAAATGTAAAAAGAATCCAAAATTTTAATTTGGTAAATGAATCATATGCTTATCAAGTATTGGTTTTAAGTATTTAAAATTTAAGGGCAAAAATCAACTTATATTCCTAAACTTTGGGGTTGTATAAATTAAAATCATAAGCTAATACGTGCCAATTTAAACATAGACTTTCATAAGTATATATTATAAAAAAATAAAATAAAAACTTTCGTAAGTGTATCAATTATACCCTCCGTTAGATATTTGAAAAACATTTGTGTACATAAACTTATAATTGTATAACTCAACCCCAGGACATTCATTAAATGGAGGGACGTCTAAAATTTTGAAGTCTATATACATGAAATTAATGCATCTCTAATCATATTACTAGCTTAAAAAATCACTTACATAACAATTAGGTTAAAACAAATCACCAACTTGAATATAACTCATTTATTTAAGGTATATATTATCAATCAAAAGATCATGAATTCAAATTTTTATTCTATACGCAACTAACAGTCAATTAAATAATAAGAATTTTTTTTATTCAAAATAATAAAGAATCATATAAAGCAAAACCAGGTGTTCTTTGTCTCATTTTCTTTTGCCTTTTATTCAAAATGGTGGAGCAAATTCCCTAGGAAGCTGAACTTAACTGCAAGAAATAGATACACACCTAGGAGAAATATATGGGATTTGCTCCCACACAAAAGAGATCTACACCATCTTTAAAGTAACTTTTTTCTTTTTAAGAGTAATGCTTAGAAAGGGTTAATTACAAAAGGCTTACTCAAAAGGTTGAGCCAGTCAATGAGTTTTGCAAAGTTATAAAGGAACAAAAATGGGCTTTTGCCCAAAAGACAACTTTTCATCTTCAAACCCATAAAAAAAACAAAAAGTTGAATTTTCCTCTTTTTTTTTTTTTTTTGTTCATTTCAATAATAACCAATCAAACCAAACATGATGTGATAGAAAGGCAAAAGGGTTGTGTATAATTGACACATACTTATTGCAAATGATGAAATGGCTTGGTATTGATCATTTTTAATGGATTACTGTCATCCTCCAATGAAACATGAAAGATTCTTATCTCATCTTATATATAGAAGTTACAAGTGCAAAGCCTTTTAAAATTGTTTGGCCAACTCTTAACTAGAAGTTTTGAAAAAACAAATGACTGTAAAATACTTTTGAAGAAGAGAAAAACAGAAGTGAAGTGAGAATAAAATTAAAATTAAAATTAAAAAATAGAAGTGTCAGTCATTTTTTAATAAAAATTCAATAAAGAAGAAAAAAAACCTAATCCAGTTTCAATGTAAAAAAGAGTATTATTAATATTCTTATTTTGAGATAGTAAAAAACGGTATTAAAGAGAACTATAGAACAAAAGGCCAATAAAAAATAAACTAAAGTAGCATCCGAATCATCCAACTCTAAATATTGTTGAAACAAAAATTATAGAGCATTATAAATAAACAGCGTCAAAGAGTAAATAAAAGTTATGTGGGGTAAGTGTTGATCTTTTACCTCTCTTATCAATAAATTTTATGAATTAATCAAATGACATGGTTCATCACCTGAAGATTAATTAAGGAATTCAAAATCACCAGAGAGGTGTTTGTTTATAAGATCAAATTGCAGACTGTAAAAATTACAGCAAACTTGTTCATCTAAAACGAAAAAGAAAAAAAAAACAGGAGAATTAGAATTAGTTCATGCAAATACACCATGAAACCATGAAAGGTGGATGGATGGATACAAGAACATAAAAACTTAGAAAATGGGAAAATAAAATGCAAGAACATATAAACTTCTAAAGAGCTTGTTATCACCTTTACAGTATGGTGCACATACTACAGCCAGAGAATTAGCTAACAAAGAGTGAAGCGAAGATTGCTGGCATTGCAACTGTTGATATTGTACATTTATCTACGACAAACTTTGCGGTCTCGTCCTGTCCATCCCATATGTTAGCTCTCAATCCGGGATCTGATCATAATCTCCATTTTCGGGAGAATGATGGTGGCCTGTTCTTCCTGCAAAAAGAAGTTACCAATTTCGTAAAAACATAAGTTCAGAAAAAGGAAAAGGTGAAAGCATTTTGTGTAACATTATACCTGTCAAATCATATGCAGTGTTTGTGCCATCCAGACCCATCCTCCAGTCCTGTTGTGGACCTCGGGGCTGAAGCAAGAAATGACTCTCGCCGATACCTTGGTGCTCATCAATTCCCCTTATTTGGTTGCCTCCCGAGTCGATGTTCGAGCCGTAGCGTAGATTTGACATCGATGTCCCACCAATAGGTGACGGCAACTTGCTAGCAGATGCATCGCCTTTAACGCCTCCGCCAACTTCCTTCTTCGGGCTGATTACAAAGGTACCAACAATAACCTGATGTAGACACGTCCGCACCAGAATGAACTAAGCAAAAGAATAATAGATCTAAAACTCTTTAAGCTCTACTAACAAAACATTCAAGCATTGACTGAAATTTCCTACTCCTTATCCAGTGCTTGAACCGAACTTCTTCAGGAAAAGACAAGAAATACAATTCTGTTGGTTACGGTACCTGCACGGGTCCAGCAGCCTTCAATGGTCCACCAACTCCCCCTCCTATGATATGGCCATTAGAGCTCGACAAGCACACACTAAGACCGCCAGTCTTTCCTCCAATGTCAGTTCGTACATAAGATCCACATAACGAAACAATCTCAAAACGACCCTAGTAGTATCATTACAATGCAAATAGTTATTATAGTGCATAATTCATTAGTAAACTTCTAAAGGAAAAAAATAGATCGTTACAAAAATTGAGTAGCCAGTAAATGCAACAGTGTTGCATAAACATAACTCTAATTTTCATCTTCCACACACTAAGGAGGAAGAGATACGATATCGAATGAAAAAAAAAAAAAAATACCTCATATGCAATATTGCCACCGGATGCGGCTGGCTGACGGAGAGATGCATTAGAGACTGAACCAGATGCAGAAAGGATACAGATTTCCTGCTTACATTGTTGCATAAACAGCATAATCTTCTGGCCCACATCCTATATTCAATACGACCGTAGTGTGTGTTAGAAGGGTAAAGAAGACAAGGGGTATAGGTGTAGCTCATCAAACATGTAATATACAGTATACATGAGAAAATAGTAAATGAAATTGACAAGTAGACCCATAATAAGCAGAAATCAACAATGTGGTTTTTTGTAGCAATTGAAGTCGATGAAAAGAATAAAGATATTCTTCTATAACTAACAATTAAATGAATGAGGTTTGCTTCAACTACTAGACTAGTGTTGTCTTCGAGTCTTCCTTTCTATGATAATTTATGATTCTATTAGCGAGGCAGAAATAGGTTTAATGGTGACTTTTGAAAAAGGGGAAAATAACTAAATGATAAGAAATCCAAAATAGTGCCTTACACTGTCTGATGATGTTTTAGGAAGACGTGGCTTGAAGAAATAAAAACAAATTTAAAACTTTTAGTTGAAGACTTCTCTCAAAGGCCTTCTGTAATTATTCTAACTTCTCTGACTTTGACCAACTAGAAAATTTATTTATTTATTATTATTATTTTTTAATTCAACTATAGAATTTATTCTTTCCATAATAGTCTCCTTTGATTTGAGTGGATTTCTTATCCTCCTTACTATTCGTTTATTTCAAAGAAAGATTTGCTACCTATAAAAACAAAAAACAAAAACTTCATGCAGGACACTCCAATGACAAATAAACTATCAAGAAACAGCCCATATCATCTCCTTGAAAATCCTCATATTTCCCTCGCCTTGCCCCCAAAAGGATAGCTACACTACAAGACATATTGAGAATGAGCTATGAAGTCTTGGCATCCCAAGGAAGCGCTTCCACATGCCAACCAAACCCACTGATGAGCTTCCACCTATGAGGAATAGAAACACACTGTTTCACCAAATGAGCAAACAATTTGCAGAACAAGTGATTTTCTTCTCGGCCTAAATTTACACTAGCATCGCAGCCCTAAAGAGAGAGTATAATGATTCCTCTTTCGGAATATAACCCATTGTATATGCCTCCACAAAAAATAGTCACATAATACCTAATGCACCTTCTCCTGGCCTTCAAAATTCTAGGTTGCTTGGCAGCAGAACTTTGGGAGATGATAAAATCATTGCCAACTAAGTTGTTAAACAATGACTTAACAAGAAAAAAAAAATGCTTTAGGACCTTGATCCAGATGGTCATACACCCTTCAATATCTCTATCATTAAGATTTCCCATGAAGTTAAGGCGCCAGCCCACCACAGCTCCACTTATCTAAGACCCAAATCAACAATCCTGCCTGAACCCTCCTCTCCTTGTTATTGGACAGAAAAGTTATTGGAAAAGGAACACAAAAGAGGGAGAAAACAAGAGATGGTTTTCAAGGGGGCTTCTCAACCTGAATGCAGCACTTATCTCTATATATCATAGTATTTTTTTTTGGATAACATACCTCTATATATCATAGTAACAAACAATTATTTAACAACTAAAATCAAATTTCAAGCAACACTGAGAAGAAAAGAAAAAAGAAAGGAAAAGGAAAAATAAAAAGCCAAGAACACTCCAACCATCAATTTCTTAGTTAGAAATTATAATAACGCATGCACATAATTTGAAAAGATGTAGTAGCTTTTTTTTATTGGGATAAGAAATTATTTCATTGATGTTTGAAATAATAAAAAAAGCCCATAGGGCAATTACAAATGACCTCTCCAATTAGCAAGGGGTAGAAAAGCTATAATCAATAGAAAGAGAACACCTTTTTAACCAAGATACAACCACAACCACAATTTTCTCAGAGAGTAGTAGCTATATTAATAATTTGAAAAGATGTAGTAGCTATATTAATACAAACCCATAGAGATTTTTTTTTTTTTTTTAAAGAAAAAAAAATGTGGTCGATAAAAATTAAGTAGCTATAGTAACATGGAGATAACATCAACACAAATTTTTTTTTCCCATAATAGAACCATATTAGATAACCACAAAACAAACATAAAGACCTTCCTTTGAGGGGAAGACTGTGAAGGAACCAACAATGTAAAGAGAATCATTTATAATTTGATTTGTATCCTCTATTTCAATCCAGACTTCCAAGTTTCCCTGGATGTACGCAGCACATTATTCGGTCAGAAAACAACAAATAACCAAGTGGATGTTGCAGATTAGCTTGCACTCTCTTATTCATAATTGTTTATTTTTATGACTGGGGATCAAAGCTTCGCTTCCCTACACCAAAGACTCAGGGAGCCAAACTGCACCCGCACCCGTCCCAAGACCTGGATCTAGGAGACAAAAAGAATTTTACAACTCATGGGTCTAGAACCTAGGACCTCCAAGGGAGCTTACCTTGGAAAGCCCCAGACCTCAACCAACGAGGCATCCCCTTCGGGACTCTCTTATTCATAAATGCGAAGCACTTAATTCTACCAAAAAAACATGTGCTATGCCCTTATGCTCATTCATCCACTACTTATAAGGATTCTAAACAGTGAAGACTCTTAATGGTGTATTTTCTTGTTTAAATTTCATTTCTCCTGCATCACAACACCTTTTAATTGAGACTTAGTATAAAAGAAATAGAGACAAAAAAATATTTTTGTAATTATGTACCCGAGTAATTATTTTTTTTCCAACTCCTCCTATATTCCAAATTACCATGTCTATTAAGAGGCCAAGTAGATATTCTTGTTTTAAGTTACTCCCCGACAAGAAGTTAAGGAATAACCTGCACCAACAGTATTATCCTATTATTATCTTTTTTTTCTGTACTCTAAAACACCCCAACCATTTTATGTAAAATAGAATCAAAATTAGGACCAATCAGAACAGAATTAACACCCCAACCGAGCTTTCATTGAGTCACAACTATATTTTGATGCCAACCAAGCTTTCATTGAGTAACAAATATATTATGATATAGGGTACATTTTAATGATTTGCTCTAGGTATGTACCTTAAGACTCTTGAGAAATATAGTACTTTTTTCTTTTAAACATATAAGTTTTTAATAAAACAGAAGTGTATATGATAAGAAACAAACACTTCATTGGATAAACTTATATTTCAAGAGTTTTTTTAGGTGTGTCTGGCTGCTTCTTCTCCTTTTTTTTTCTTTTTTTCATGCCTACTTTCACTCTCTCTCAACAAAAGTTAGTTAGATTTCATCTAAAACCAAAAAAGAAGAAGGAAAAAACGTTTTCATGATTTTAAAAAATAAAATATAATATAAGGGAAGATTCATTGTTAAATATATTACTTCCCAAATACACATATATGATTAGAAAGCTAATTCAAAAGGCTTGCAAACAGAATCGAAAATCTTGAATTGAACCTCCCCCCAAAACAAGAGAAGAAAAAGAGGAGGAAAAGGAAAGAGAAAGCAAAAAGAGAAAACCATCTACAGAACCTTTATATAAGAGGGCAACGGGCATTATGCCCCATCATAGTATGCAAACTTAACCAATTTGTGCACAAGGCTCACACTTGTAATTTAAAAGCATTAAACATTTAAGCCTTCAAATACATTTTTTTCATAAAAAAAAAAACATCATAAGCAGAAACAATAGGTCTATAATTTACCAGAACATAAACTATTTTGAAAGGCAAGAGTCAGGAAATTAAACTGAGAAGCTATCAAGTATCAACTGTAAATGCAAATTTAAAAAACTCTGCATCCAGATACAAAATAGAATCCAACAGAAAATAGTATTCAAAATAATAGAAATTTTCTTGAGATCCTTATTGGTCTTAGTGTCCTATTGTAGTACCATCATACAAGATATACTGGGATACCATTGCCCCCACATTCTTACATAAAAGGAAGGAGATGTGGTAACTTAGTTTGCTAATTCTTTATAGCAATCATTTCAAATGCATTAATTGTATATGACCCACAATGCTATAGTATTGTATGTGTTTATGCAAATGCTTGCACATGACATGCAGTTCCAAGTACATAAGTATAAATGGAATCAAATCTTTGTCAACTAGGGAGAATGCATTACCTCACCAGCTGCCACATTAATAACATGTGGTGCAAAACCTTGGCCAGCATCACCTAAATCTCCAGCGAGAAGAATAAACTCCAAGTAAATATTCAAGCACATAGTCATGAGTGAAATTAAAATGGAAAGTAAATGAAACTAAAAAGAAAAAAAACGATTCCGAATCCTAATTAATCCTCAAATCAGCAACTGCCAATACTGGAAACATGTTATTTCAGAACAAGAAACCAGTATAAGCATCCATACAAAATTGAACAATCATGGTAAAGCATCTCTTGTTCAAAAAATTTTACAACTATTCCTCCTAAAATATTAACTCCACCAATTGAGAACTTTTTCATATGCTTTAGAAGAATTTCCCTTTTTCCTCTTCTTTTCTTTTTAACAGAGACAAACTTTTCCTTTAGATGGTTTACAGAGTGACAATCAACATCAACCTCACAAACACCCCCAGTAGGAAATCCACCGCCCTCCCACAATATCAAATTTAAAGAGGGCTTCCAAGTTGAATCAATGACCACCAAAATGGATAGGTACTAAAACTTTTATCTAAAAAGATCCAACATAAACAATCCAAATGAAATTTGTTCCTTATTTTCGACAGAAATGAAAACGGCTTCTCATAAAAATCATGGTGCAAAGCAACACAACTAGTGATGAAGAAAGTGCGTTATCCACAACAGCCAGAAACTCTATCTTCATTCTAGAATCTCAAACTTCTATATAAATGACTACATTACTACAAATTCACTATCAGATGTAGCAAAAATAAAGATGCAAATTTCACAAGTTCCAAGTTGTTTCCGGAAATTAACAAAAAAAATTCATAAGCCGAACGTTATTGCTAAACCAAATTACAAAACTCGCTATAAAACCACAAGGGAATTAACAGGGCTTTCGAAAGTAGGGTTTAAAACAAACAAAAAAACAGAACCAAATCCAAAAACAGGAAACCAGAGTGCAAAATCAAAAAACTAGGATAGAAGAAAAATCCAATTCCAGAACCGAGAAATCCCAAAACCACAACGAATTCCAGAACCCAGAAAACCCCCCAAAATTCCAAACAAGGGCAAAACAATTAACAAACAAAATCCTTAAAAATCAAAGATTAGAAGCAAGAGAACTGACCAAGCGAAGGCATGTGAGATTTCTTGGAAGGGGCAGAGAAGGAAGAAGAAGCGGAAACGGCATTAAGGGAAGAGGGAGAGGCAAGGTCCTTCTTAGCCTTGGAGGAGGAAGAGTGAGAGGAAGCCGTAGAAGCTTTCTTGGCCGCTAACGCCTCCTCCGGCGTGCCGTACTTTCTGGGCCGGCCTCTCTTCCGGCGAGCAGGCTCGAGGGAGACGGCGGCGGAGGGGACGGAGTGAGGGTAAACGGCGGCGTCGGCGGCGGAGGAGAGGTGGTGGGTGGAGGGTAAAAGGCCATTGGTCGGCGATGCGGTGGGACTTTGATGGTGGTGTTGTTGATGATGGTGGTGGTGGTGGAAGTAGGAATTGAGCTGATTTTCATGGGGTTCCATTTTTGAGATGAGAGAGAGAGAAAAACAGAGAAAATAAAATTATTAAATCAATAAAAATCTTTTCTTTTTTATTTTTCTGAGATGGATTTGCCTCTTCTTTTTCTTTTTTGGCCTCTTTTTTTTTTGGTGTACTATTATCCAATACATCTGTTATCTCTCTCTCATAAACAAGTAATTCCTTTTTATTTATATTTAATATAATATTTTAGGGTTTCTTTCATCCTTTTTTCATTTTTTAATCCTTTTTTCTTAAAATCTTTTTTTCCCTTTTTGAACGGTCTTAAAATCATTTTTTAATTCCATTTAAATGGTTGTTTAATTATTTCTATACTTTCAAAATATGAGAATGAAGATTGAAGCATCCAAGTTTTCCACATGCTGGTATGGTAATGGATATTTTTCTATTGTAGTATATTGCAACTAAATCTTTGTAATTCGTGATTAGTTTGTCATCTTGCGATTAGTAATTAGTTTGTAATCTTGTCATTTGTTATTAGTTTGTAATTTAATCTTTTCAAAAGATGCTGGTGTTACTAATAGTTTGAAGCATGCATTTTTATGTATATTTTTTTTTTGGAAAATACATCTTTAGTCCTTAGGTTTGAGATCTAATTTCAATTTGGTCACTATACTCTAAAAGTAATGTTGATTAAAATGATAATTAGACTAATTTAAATTCCAATATATTGATGAAACGATTATTTTAATTTTCAGGTGAATTTAACTTTTAAATAAAATAAGTATAAAAGTAAACAAAAAATATATATACGGAATTAAAAAAAACATATAAGGACTAAAAGTGAATATTATTAGAATGTTAGGGATAAAAATGTTCTAATAGGGACCAAATTGAAACTCAATCTCAAAACATCAAAACTAGGGACTAAAAATATAATTTTTCTAATATTTTTTAATTGTAGTTAAAAATCTCATATTGAAAAGTTAGAAACCCTCTAAGAAAACCATCATGGAGTGCCATTAAGAGGGTCTTGAAAACTAAGAGGTAGTGGATTTAATCCTTAGTGACCAACTATTTAGGAAATTTTTTAATGTCCTTGACACCGAACCGGTACATGCAAGTTGGCTTAAATAGTCACGAATATTTAAAATTAAAAAAAAAAACTTGAAATATTTGAATTAGTGGTTTCACAAAAATCATATTTAAATAAAGTTGTTTGAAAGAAAAGTTGTAAAAAAATTATATTTAAATAAGAGTGTTTAAATGAGTTGTTACACAAAAAAGATAATTGGATAAGACTATTTGTAAGAGGTGACAATAGAAAAAAGAGTTGTTTTGAAAATGGGTGTTGGCAAAACTTTGTTTGCAAAAGGTTGTTTGGAACATAAGTTGGAATGAGAAGTTAGAATGTATGATTGAATGAAGATTTTTTTACCCTAAACAAATATGAGGTAAATCTTACCTCACATTAATTCCTTTCAACTTCCCCTATCTAGCACCTCCTTATGTAAGTACTTTGGTCATATTTTATTTAATTTTACTTTTAAAACTTTTAGGAGTTGCTTGGATGAGGTTTAGATGAAGAGTTATTATGAGTAATTATAAATTGAGATTTTTACAATTGTTTGTTTGGATGTAGATTTTTATGGAAGAGTTGTAGCCAAAAACTTGTTTGGATGAGGGTTTTTTTTTTTTGTAGATCAAGTCTTATAGACAATAGCCTGTTTTGATGTAGATTTGAAATGAAGAGTTATTTTGAATAGTTAGAAATGAGTGGTTAAAAATGAGTTATTTTGAGTAGTTAGAAATGAATGATTAGAAATAAGTGGTTAGAAATGAAGAGTTATTTTGAGTAGCTAGAAATGAATGATTAAAAATGAGTGGTTAGAAATGAGGAGTTATTTTGATTAATTATAAATGAATGATTAGAAATTAGTGTTTATAAGTGATGAGTTATTTTGAGTAGTTAGAAATGAGTGGTTATGAAAACTGAGAGCTTCAGATTTTTTAACAATCAACTTCCACATCAAACGGAGGAGTTCTTGGTCATGTGCTAGAGGATTTGGAATGGAAGAAACTTGGAAGCTATCATGGGCAGTTGAATCATAACCAACAAAATGATTGAGAGTATTTGCTTATAATATGTGGATGCATTCAGATTAGCAAACGTTAGGTCATTGAAGAATGTGTAATCTCAAAAGGAGACTAGAAGATGGAATCTGCCTAAAGAATTAAATTATAAAATCAATGTGGATGTGAACACTAATCTTGAATCCAACAGATGTGAAGATCTACATTATAATTAGATATAACTAGAAATTGGAAAGGTGAAGCCATGTTTGCGACCTCAAAACCAATCCATGGGATCGTCAACGTAGAATTCGTCGAAGCTATTACCATTAGATAGGGGTTGCAAACCT
>JBBMKA010010983.1:16872-34895 GCA_037833695.1 Sechiopsis laciniata
CTATGCGAGGTTTTGTGTCCTTCCAACTGCAACACAATATATATAGACCTATGAATTTCAAGAGGTTATACAATAGGCATTCAATTTTATAATTAGAAAGATCAAACTGTAGGGTCAAGATATTGTTCTACAAACTTGAACTTGAAATAAGATTCTTATTGCATGTAGCTACTTCATTCCAAGAGCTCGAGAATGTAGTTCAAGACAACGAAATTTACTTCACGTAAATGGAAATGTGGAAACGAGAACCAGTCTTCTCCAATTTACATTATTTACTGTAACCATATTAGTTTTAGATTGAAGAATGGGATAGGGCTTCCCAGGCAAAAAGGGTTAACATGTATTCGTATGCATACCCCTCTAAATATACAGAAAACCTATCACAGAATGATCTTTTCATCCACTGTACATATGCATACAGCTTCTCAACAAACTTCTGAAAGCCTTTAGATGGTATTTAATTTTACCCAGGGAGGTTAAGGATTTCCTTTCTTTTTTTTTGGAAACCGAAAATCAGAGTTTCGTTCCACCATACCCAGGGTAACCACGCCCCTAGGCTAGGCACTGGGAGACATCGAAGGAATAGAGACACAGAAGGTGTCTACAAACTAATGTCACATGTGAGTCTCGAACCTGAGAACTTAAGAGGAGCAAACCTTCAAAATCCAAACCTTTGACCACCCCTTGGGGACCATCTAAAACTTTTGTTCGGCACCCTTTCAGAATGTAAAAGCATTGCTATGGAAGAATCACATCATTCAGGGTCTTCTTTTGGGTACTCTAGAAAGAGCGTAATCAGAGAGTCTTTCAAGACAAGGAGCAATCACATGACAGAATTTTCGACCTTGTAATACAATGCAATTTCTTGGTGTAAACTGTAAATTGTCATCAAACTTTAATTACTAGACTAATTAGTCTTTGGAGACAAGGAGCAATTACATCACAGAACTACCCAAACTCTACAAGCTCCAGTCACACCTATAATATTAGCTTCCCTTCTAGATTCCTGATTTCCTCATCCTCTTTCAAGCATAAAAGAAAAAGTAATTTCAACGTTACCTCTTCACAGGTTTCCTTGTGCGTAGCTAAAAGCTTATCATACTTGACTTGCAAATCTGCCATCTCAGATTGTAACTTCTCATATTCAGCTACAGAAGGACCCCCTAGCCTTTGTTGAATAAATCTGTCACAGAAAAATAAAAAGTCTATCAACAATTACTTCCCATCAGAATATGTTAGTAAACTCAGCATAACTTCATGAACTTCAATGATAAAAACTATATCCGTTTCTGCCTATCATTTTTCAAAAAAAAGGAAGAAGAAGAAAACTACATTTTTTGGACATGTTAAATTACAAGCAAAATAAAGTAAATGATAACTTTATTGATAAAACTTCGGTTGAGAATGTTTATTTGTAACATGGCAAACACGTTTTGGGAGCATTTGGACCTCCATTTAAGGGTGGGTTAAGTTAAGTTATAATAAATTCAACCCGTATTTGGGTTACTAGTTATAATAATTGGTTACCTCATAACCCTTCATCCCAACTACAATAACCTTCGAGTCATGTTATAATAATCTCATATACAATAAAACTATAATAATCTAGCGTTACAATAACATGCACCCAAACACTTGTTATAATAACCGTAGTAGTAAGTTAATGACCTGTATGTATACATAACTTGGAGGATACGGGTTCCTACACTTGATCTAAGCCAGAAGCTATAATGACCCATCATTTATAATAACTCAACAGTCGCCTCAAACAATCATATGTGGTTTATTGCAAGAAATACAGACATGATCCAAAAGCAAGAACTGAAGGTAAGAACTTACTCGAGGGCAGAGGAAGGCTTATCATTTTGCTCATACAATGCAACCAGAACTTCAACCCAGCCAAAAGAAATTCAAAACAGAAAATAAGAAATATATCAAATTTCAAAATAAATACGGAACAAAGCAAAGAATTGGCGAAAAAAAACCTTTGGTGAGAGCATCAACAATGCCATTAGACTCCAAATACTTCCTAAAAGCTTCCTTCTTCGCTTCTTTTTCCTAAATCGCAGAAAAGGGGTTTCAAATTATGATAAAGACAGAGCAATTCAAGCAACTGGGGGTGATAATTTCGATTAGAAAGAAACGAAAATGCGAAGAACTTGAAACAAATTGGGAACAAAAATGGGAAAATAGATCTGACCTCTTTGTGTCCCATGGCGAAGAAACGGGGGAGCGGGTTCTTTGTGCTGGTTGGATTTGGTGTTAGATTCTTAGATGAATTGCGTCCCCATTATCGCAAGAATGTTGGTTCAGGGCCCTGAAATTGTCTGAGCTTTGCTCTACACAGCGACTTGAGCCTTCGATTGCTTGCCGTGGCCCATAATGATGCGATAAGTTCGGCCACAGCCCAAAATTATTGTATTATGTTTATGCAGGAAATGCCGACACTCATGGGTTTTGTTTAGTGAACGGTTACTAGGCTTGGGAGAGTTAAGAGGGGTGATGAGTAAATGCATGGTGGCCATCGCGTATGAGTATCAAGTAATATATCTTATGATATTAGTCGATGTGCGCGCAAGCTGATCCGAACAATCACGAATGTCATACGAAAAAGACATTGTCAATATGATCATGAGAATGTAGTTATGTTCTTGCTGGCAACCAAAAAGTTTTCTTTTAACCATGGTCTTCAATTCATACTACAATAATTTTACTCATAGTTTCCAGATTCATGCTTCTTTTTATTAAATAACATTGAGGGACGGAGTTTCAAACTTTTAAATTTATGATTACTAAGTTATACAAAATATTATTAGATTATTAGAGTTTTCTTCTAGAAGTAAATTCATACTACTTTCATTCGTGCCCTTTTCCAGAGCTGATTCATGGTTACTAACTCTACTGATTAGAGCATATTAATCTTCCAATTAAAAACAAAAAGTTTGAAGTTTGAAACTTCAAAAATAATAATAATCATTATATTAAACACACAAAAAACCCATCAGATTCAAATACATCCAACAAAACGGTAAGAGAGAATCTAAAACTAGCTAGAAAAAAGAACCTATTATTGATAAGTTAACCATAATTATGAGACATAAGGTTACATAAACTGTAAATCAGACATAAGGTTACATGAGAAAACATTTATTCTTCTCAATCCTAAACTCTTGAGTCTACCAAATTATTATACATTACAACATTAATAACTATAACTTCATGGCCAAGGAATTAATCATAATACTAAAGCTCTAAAAGCATCCCTTCTTCAAAGAGAAGATTGGTCATTTGAACACCTGTTACAGCAACTCACACACTGCTTTTTATTTGTACAAATCTTCTCAGCAGTTGAAATGAGCAACATTCATGTCAGTCCCAGTCCTCTCATTGCAGCAGAAAAGATCTAAACACGACACGAGACCGCTCGTTAGATCAAGTTTTTTTCTAGAAAAAGTTTAAGAATCTCTATTAGTTGACTAAACAACTTTTCACCAATACACGGCATGTCAAACTCGCCCTTCCTATCAAAGAGGATATTATACAACTACAAGAATTTTACTAGCAGCATAGATTCTTCAGTTTCATGAAACTTTTGGTATATGGACACAGTTTACCGCTACTGGAAAAGCATAAGCATGTTTTAATCGGTTCTAGAAAAGATAACTATAATATTTATGATTTAAATCTTATTATGGTCCAGATCAACAAAAGCATAATTCAACTCACATAATGTGATCCGTGACTAAGAGATCATAATGGGTTCAAATCTCCCACCCACTAAATGGTTACTCACAAAAAAAAACATTGTAACATGGTCCTAACTTAAGTCCGTAAACATTCATAAAAGCTTATTTGTTAATGATAAGACTCGTTTAGGAGTAGGATAAGAAATGGTCAATCCTATTAAGAGTAGGATAAGGCATGACCAATCCTATTAGGAGTAGGATAATCATATTAGACTATAATAAGAGAGGAAAGGGAGGTAAGGATATATTGAGAAGTATTGAGATAGTGAGTATCTAGGGCTTGAGAGTGATCTCAAGATCGGGAGGGTCCAAGTAACTCGAACACTTGGGTTATCTAGTATCTTTATTATCTTTATATTATAATAATATTTGGTTCTTATCAGTTAATCATTTAACAAAAGTCAATTGAACAGGTCTTTCTTTTTCCAAGACAATATCAATTTGTACCACTTTGAAAATGAAGTGCTAATGATGGTCATTTCATTTTTTATACACAGCTCCTCTTTATTAAGACAAAAACGGGAAAATACATACCTTAGAAGGAGCTCCATTTTGCTGCTGTGGCTGTGCAAAAAGTGCCTGAGGTCGAGTGTGGTATCTATTAGTTTGTTCCTCAATAGTTGCTCGCAAAACCTCATTTTGACGGAAGTTGGTGGATTGAAATTTATCTCTTCTCACAAATTCTGTTCTGGATTTGCCTGCCCTTCCAAGATCAGAAGAGTAGTCATGAACAGAAGTTTGGGAGTCCTGGTACTTTCTCGAAAACTGAGTAGCAGCTGCTCGAGCACCGGCTATAGCAGCATCGAGTTTAGATGACTTCTCCACTCCAGATCCAGATCCTCTAGTCTTGGGAAAGCATGAAGAGATAGATCCTGGCTTTAAGGAGAAGGGATCTCTAGGATCTGGAAGTTGAAACTTTACAGGCAGTGGACATATACCATGGGTGAGGCCTCTAACCGCTGCTTCAAATATCTGACCAAATACAACTCAAATTTCGAACACATGAAAACACACAAAATAAGCATAAAAAAGAGTATAAATAATAAGTTAGCATTTGCACCTTCTTTTCCAAGTTATAAACACCCTGGTTACCGCGCATCTCAAATGGAATCAGCAATTTCTGATACAGTAAAAAGAAATGCAATTCAGTAAATTATTACTCTTGAAATTTGATTTCATGTTCAAAACGATACACACCTGTGGTTGTTCACAGAGCCAGCAGAAATCAGTTTGTGCTTCTAATCTAACCTGCGTTCAAATAAAATATGTATACTTTTGTTAGTTTTTTTTTCATAAATAAGGTATCTCAGAAACTAAGGTATGGATAAGGTAAACTCAACAACCCACCCCTTCAGGTACTTTATCCCAATTTTTCAGTTCACCGCCTCGAAGACAGCCAACCACTTCAACACACCCTGAATGAGAAGACAATCGTTCTTCAATTAAGAAACAAGCAAATAAAGCCTAGACAATATTAGACTCACACAACAAAACAAAAGTAAAAATATACTTCACCCTGAAGAAAAATGAGAAGTAAAGGTGCAAAGTAACTAATCAAGCATGGATCTTGATGGAAAACTCATGGGACAAGTACAACCACTTGTGGCCAAAAAGCTCTTCTTTTTTTCATTGGAAACGTCGTTAACTATTCATTGATGTATGAAAAGTACAAAGCCCTACCAAAACTAAGTTACAAAAAAACTTTCCCACTGTGTTATCAATGCAGTAAGGTTGAAGTTAAAAGCTCATTGTATTATAATATGATAGATGGCCCCCAAGGGCTTTGAACCCATATCTTAAAGTCCCTAGTTCAACACACCTTTCATTTACTATGCTGGAAAGTAATATGATATCAATAATGATATTTATATTCATTTTTTATTATAATTCCTTCTCAATATTTAACAGACAATGTCTTGCTTCTTGTTCTAAAATATTCAACGGACAACGTATGCCATCATGAAGATATGCAATCATATAATAAATAAGATGCTCAAAATTAGTCTAACAAGTGATGATCCCAACAAGTGTGGTATCATAAAATGCCAAACTGAAACATAGAGATAAATATGGACTCAGAGCATAGAGGTAGGTTGAAATCAAGATATCGATCAAAATAAGGATTGTGCCGCCTTAATGATAAGAATCCAAACAATAACTTTATGGATAGTGATATTTCAGTTGCTGAAACATTAATATATTTACAAAATAGCACCTAAGAAATATATTATCAGTAGCATAAGGAATATATCATCCATATTCATTAGATTTAAGTACCTAAAAGCCTTGAAACAAGATAATGTTCTGGAAACTTCAGATCAGTTACTCCATCCAAAGCATAAATTTCTCTATAGAAGACTTCCATTGCTTTGATTGTAGACTCCTCAGGAACCTTACTCGCAGCATGAATCCAAAGATGGCCTTCAGAGATCAAATTCAGAATTTAGAACTAACAATATCCACAAAGAAGTGACCAAACTAAAAAAAAGGAACAAACGAACTATTCAATGTGTCCATATGTTTTGTTACTGCGTAACACTCAGCCATTGTTAGCATTATTACCTTTACGTCTACTGATTTAGCTTCAAAATCCTATTCATAATCATTACCACAGTATCCGCTATTATGCATAAAAACTTGCATGATTCCATCTGCATTACTCAAAAATCAAACAAAAAAAAATGTAGAACGCAGATGAGGTAAGTAGTAAAGGTAAACTGACATTATTATTTATTTTCATATAAAGTCTTATTTGAGTTCTTGACTCTATAAAACGTCTAAAAATCTTAGTCAAACTTCTAAAATTAAATACTTAGATTTCAAATTCTGGTAAAAATTTCAAAAGGGTGTATGAAATGAGATTAGAAAAACAAAGAAAACATTAGTAAATGAGGAAAAACATCTTTTTAGTCTCTAAGTTTGAGGTCTAGTTTCAATTTGGTACCAAGGTTTTAAAATTGACCATTTCTACGCATAAAATTTCAATAATGCTCACTTTTACTCCATGACATAACAAAATCGTTAGTTTAATATCGACTAAAATGATGATTAGACTAATTTTCACGTGAATTTTATTTTTAAAAAAAAGTAAACTAAAAAATAACTCAGGCCCAAAAGTGAGCATGTCAGGTTAAAAGTGTTTCATTTAAAAACTCAGTGACTAAATAGAAACTACATTTGAAACCTAGTACTAAAGAGGGAAGTTTCCCTAGTAAATAAGCATGGTTTCCGAAAATACAAAATCAAAAGCAAGAAGCATCACCATCAACAAGCCCTAAACAATCACAGTTTTTCATGAAGATAATGCCCAATCGTTTAAGGTAAAGGGTTGGTAGATATACAAACACGCATTTGAAACAAAATCAAACAAAGGGCGAAACTAATTCTACTTTCCTTTTGTGTAATTGGAACATTCAAACAAGCATTTGAAGCAGATTTGAAAGGACATAGGTGGATAGGAACGAACCTGTGAAAGGAGCAGGTCAGGATCTGCCCTCGATGCGTTTGATTCCGTAGACCAGCAGAGAAGCCCATGGCTGATGCATCGTCAAACATGGCTTCGTGAAATTCCCACAATTCCTTCGTTTCATCGTCTCTCTAATTACTCAGAGAAATCGTGCCCTAGATTTTCTTCACGCTGAGAATTATGTACGAAGTTCAAAGAGAAGTGATGAAAAAGGAAACAAAAGTGGGTTCACAAAAGGGAAAATCTGAACGGCTACCAAAAATATAAAAAGGAAAAAATAAACGCCGTCTGTGGGGATCGAACCCACGACCACGTGGTTAAAAGCCACGCGCTCTACCACTGAGCTAAGACGGCTTTTGTTTCACTAAATTAAATTTAATTATATCATTATAATTTACATTTTAAAATAAATTTTTTGTTAAAAATACGTTCACGATGGGACTCGAACCCACAATCTCCCGCTCCGGAGGCGAGCGCCTTATCCATTAGGCCACGCGAACAATTTGATACGGAATTGCTTAACAACATTTATAATATACTTCCTTGATTATATATTATTTTTGGACTATTGTTGTTAAATATTTTTAGTTAATAATTTCTCGTAGGAGTTTATTGTTAATGAAATAAAAATAAAAGTTGCTATTTTCAGGCTAAATTTATAAAATATCCTTGATTTCTGCCATTTATTTTAAACAAATATTTTCAAAGTGAGCATGGTTGAATAATGTGTTCTTTTGCAAGCGAAAGCCTGAATCTGTCCACCAACACCATAACTTTGTGTCTAACATTTTAACATTGTTCTACTTTATTGGGTTTTTTTTTTTTTTTTTTTGAGAAGACTTGATTGGTATTTTTGTTGGTATTTTTGAAACATTCATGAAATATTAAAAAAAAAAAGGTAACTATAATAACCATTTTGTCAATATATTGTTGTTAAAAAGGCTACAATAATGCTAATTTTAGTTTTTATGTGTCTTTTAAGTTACTTATTTTTTACTTATTTGTAAGAAAAAATTAATTTCATGTTATAACTATAATAACCATTTTGTCAATATATTATAATAATATATTAAATTAGTTTAGTTGTGCAAAAAGAAGCCTAACTTTATTGATGTAATGGATGACTTAATAATCATAAGATTACATGTTTGAATTCTCTTTTTTTAAATGTTGTTGAATAAAATAATAATTTAGTCATCATTTTGTGGCGAATAAAAATATTTGATTTTAAAAATATGAACCAAATAGAAATATGCTCAAACCGAAGTACTAAAAAGGTACACTTTCCATTTTATATGTAGATATTCTTAATCATCTTTCCCACCAACTTTTATTATAATTCAATAATAATTGAGTATGAGGACTCCAATTCACCATTTCTTTATCATAAGAAACTTGTATCCATTGAAAAGTAAGGGTTGCAAAAGAATTAAAGGCCAACAAGTTATTTAAAAAGCATAAGATAAAATGGTTTCAAAATAGGAAAAATAAAATCAATATGAAGTAGGAAAAGGAAAACGTAATATTTAAAGAGCGCACACCGAATAGCTTTTCTCACAACACTATGAACAAACACACAAAATGGGCAATAATATTTCAAAACCCATCAAATGCAAAAACACTCAGAATTATTGCCTCGATTTCAAAATTCACAAGAAGCAGAGAACTCCGGTCAAGTACGCCAACTGCCCCGGCCCCCACAACCATCCAACCCAAACCCAAGACCCGGCGGCGAACACGACGGCGCCGCCAATCGACGGCCACCCATTTTCTAAAATTCCGCCAAATAACGCGTACTACCCAGAACCCAAAACCCCCACTTCGGCCGAAAACGGAAACGACCCAGATGCCGAAATGACAAACGGCGACGACCCAGTCGCCGGAATCCAGCCGCCGGAAATTCCGGCGGCGGAGGACGGCGGCGGCGAGGAGATGACGGCAGCGATGAGGGAGGTAATAATGGGAAGAATGGGCGGTTACAGAGTGCAGAAGGTAATCGAGAAGGCGTTGACGGCGACGGACATGAAGACAGATCAGGGGAGGCTGCTGCTGCCGCGGAAGAAGGCGAAAATGGAGTTTCTGACGGCGGCGGAGGTGGAGTGTCTGGAGGTTCGCGGCGGCGCCGGGGGATTGAATTACTTGGACACGGTGATTGTTGGGCCGGATCTGATAGAGAGCCCAATTCGGTTCAAAATGTGGCTAATGGGGACTTCATTTTCAGGTTGTTTGACCAAGGAATGGAATTCTTTTGCCAAAACTTATGGACTAAAAGTTGGAAATAAGGTTAGGGTTTGGAGTTTCAGGGTCGATCGGAGAGATGATCAAAATGTTGTCAAATCTCAATTGTGCTTTGCGCTTCTTAAGCTTTAAGATAAGAGGAAGATGGGTGGATTCATTATTTATTGAGATAGAACTTGAAGGAAAAATATATTTTTAGTCAAATGTTACATTCCAATAAGGCTCATTTTTAATCTTTTCAATAATTAATCTTATATCATTAAACTAATTTTAAATTTTAATGTGTTAATAAAGTATCTATAAATTTATATTTAATATCATAAGTACAAAAGCAAACTAAAAAATATATAGACTCGAACGGAACATTATTAAAATATCAAAAGTAAAATTGTTTAATTTTGAAATATAGAGATAAAATAAAAGTGTGGGTGTATTTAGGTGAATGGAGATGAGATTGGTTACGAGGAGAATCTTCCACTTACTCATGTTTGGGTTCTCGAGAATCATTCTATGCATAATATTATTTCTCTATAACGACCTTTTAATCTCTCGATTTTATTCTTTCAAAAACCACTTTTATTCTCCTTATATTTCACTATTTTATTCTCTCATAATTATTTTATTCACCTCAAACATAAATAATGGTTCTCTCTATAATCGTTCCTTCTCGATAATTATTCTCACTTCTATCCTCTTTTAACTCTCATCGTTTCTATAATTATTTTCAATCTTCTTTCATCAAACATCCCCTAAGTAAACTAGTCTGATTATAGATTATGATTGAATTATTGTATATGTTTTTTTTTTTGTAAGAATATATTGCTCATAAATTAAAAATAAAGGTTGTTACTATTTATAAAATGTTCTTTCAAAAATGATAAATTTGATAAAAGTCTAAACCTTCGACATTTCCACCAACTTTCCAAGAATATATATAGTAGATGAAATATTAAATCTCAAAAGATTTCCTAATAAGTCCTATATAATATCTAATATCTAAGAAATATACAAATAAATCCTAGAGAATATCTAAACAATATTTTATTCTTAACACCCTCTTCAAGTTGGAGCATGACTAACTTGAAAATAAAGTTTTGAAAACAAAGTTATTGCACGTCGCAAACACATATGCTTCTTCTATTGTCGATCTCATCGTCAAACATAATATACCGCTACTAGGATGCGTTATTGTACCATACGAATCGCGCGAATTTCACGAATCGTCAAACTGTCGTCCGATCAACCCGTCGAACAGGATATACCACTAATCGTACGGATTTCACGAATCGCCAAACTGTCGTTGATCACATCACCGAACAGAATGTACCGCTAATACGATGCGTTATTACATCACATGAATCGCACGGATTTCACAAATCGTCAAACTCTCGTTGATCACGTCGCTGAACAAAATATACCACTAATAGGATGCGTTATTGCATCACAAGAATCAAGTGGATTTCACGAATCGTCAAACTTTCGTTAATCATGTGGCCGAACATAATATATACTGCTAATAGAATGCATTATTGCAACGTCAAATTTTTGTTGATCACGTCTGAGATAAAACCCACCTACCAAAACAGATTTTTTTAGAAACCCTTATTTAAGGTAGTTCTGATATGATAAATTTGAGAAAAACCTAAACCTTCTACTTTTCAATTAATTTTCCACGAATATATATATACTACATCAAATACCAAATCTAAAAAAGATCTAATAAATATAATACCAAATCCTATATAATATCTAATATCTAATAAATATACAAATAAATCAATATCTTAACGATATTTTATTCCTAACATAAAAAAAAAAAAAAAATTATAACAAATTCACATTCTTTCACAATCGAAATATTATATGTGTCTCAAAAATTACATTTTGCTTCTAAATATCCTAATTTTAAATTTAATCATGCAATAATTTCAAGTTTTCATTACATTTTTCTGATTTGATGGAGATGTTTTCTAATTTGATTGAGTTACACTAAATCAAAATAATAATGTGATTGAGTTGTTTTCAAAATTGATTGAGTTACACTTAAACCAGAATAATAATTAAAATTATTATCAAGAAAAGAGCATATTTGAAAAGGTTTTATTTTTTATATGTGTGATTGTGAAGGCCAGTCTTTAAGCATATCTTGATTATTGTCACAGGACGTCTAACCTTATAATATTTAGATGTCAAGAAAATTCGTAAAAAATTAATGACTAGGTAAGTGACCACATGAATTGAACTCATCAGCTCTTAGCTCTTTATGGACTCTTGAGTATTAAAGCACCCCATGATTGGTAAAAGTATTAAAACAAGAAAAAATTACCCTTTTAATTCCTAGGTGATGATGTAGTTTCAATTTTATTCTTATATTTCAAAATTGAACACTTTTATCCAGGCATTTTAATAATACTCACTTTTAGTTTTTGTGTATTTTTTTTATTTTACTTTTATACTTGTTTTCTTTTAAAAATTAAATTCACGTGAAAATTAAAATAATCACTTCATCAATGTACTGAAATTTAAAATTATTCTAATAATCATTTTAGGTAACACATTAATTTATGTAACTAACAATTTCGTTATTTAGGGACTAAAAGTGAGCACACATTATTGAAATATGAGAGGTAAAAGTGCCAAATTTTTAAATATAGGGATCAAATCAAAGTTTAGTCTGTCACTAGTTAGATCAAGGATATAAAAAAAAAAGATCAAGGATAAATATTAGGTACATGAGAGATGATAATAATTTTTGAAAGTATGGAGCATTTAGAGTAAAAAAGAAAAAAAAAATCATGAGGGTTTACATTCAAAATGAATAATATCACACAAATGTAAAAATTGTGAAGGGTTGTCATTCTTAACATGTGTTATCAAAACGAAACCACTTGACTTTTTCATGTCTATAAAATCTGTGAACTTCTTTACTGATAATGACATAGTTATAATAAAAATTTGTAGTTGAGTCTAAGTAAACAAACAAAGTGTAGTCTCACACATTGTTTATATAAATGGTAGATCGTGGGTGTATGGAAGATAACAAAAATCTTTATTGGTATGAAAAGTGTTTGACATGAAACAAAAACAAGTTACAAGAGCTTATACGTAACATGAACTATATTTTATTAATGTAAAAATTTGTCCAGAGTGTTGGTTTTTTTGCAAAATATTAGGAAGAAGATTGTCGTGCATCGGAAAAGTTCAAGGAATCAAAAAGGTTTAAGGAATCCGTAAACTTAAAGGAAGTGGTATACTCCAAGCACTATAAAAGAAGCAAGTGACTTTGGTTTCAAAACATCCCAATAAGAAGCACTTTAAGCTTGATGTATTGATTCTAGTTAAATTTCTTTTGTATTCTCTTGTAGAGTGGAGAAAATTATGTGAGTAGTTGATAGCTCTTAAATAGAGCATAAATTAGGCTATTTTATTACCCATTTTTCAAAGGTTCAAGGGAAATAATCGTGCTATAAAAGACTCAATGCTTAAATAGAGCATAAATTAGGCTAGTTTTATTACGCACTTTTTACTTTGAGGTATTATAAATATAGGTTAAATACAACTACACAAAAAGAAGTTATTTCTGAGTTGGTAGATGTAGTTGTAAATACAGTATTATTAATGAAGTTCAAATAATATAGATTGAATGATAAAGTATTACTGAATATACACATGGTATTATAAGCCTAATAGATAACACTTGTGAACTTATATCTTGTTGAATAAATAAGAAAGTTTACAATAATATTCAACAATAATACTATTACTCATAAGTAAAAAGTAGTAATTGGAATTGAAAATCATCATTCATTCACAATATTTTGTATTATAGGGTTCATACAAGAATGTCCATTGTGTCATAAATATCCACAACGTCAATATTTGACTCTATTCTACACACTAATACATAACTTTTAAAGTGATTCCTCGGTCTACCAACTGAACGTCTTGTAGTATAGGGCGAAATACCTAAAAAGTACACAATGGGGTGTCCGAATAAAAAAATGATATAAATATATATTATTTTTCAAGTATTATATTAGTATTTATTAACAAATAATACAAATGTAATACATACATACAAAAGATATAACAATAACATATTATACTACAATACCAATAGTATGATAATACTGTCCAATTGCATAACAAAATAAAAGGGAAAAATATTAATCACTTATAATACAAATGTACTAGATTACACAATATGCTATGACCTACATGAAATAGAGGCATTTATAACTAAAATTGTATATCTATAAGTAATATTATGAAAATAGTATTACAATAAAAAAAAATACAAACAGTACAATATTGATGATAAAACAAAAAATATTAGATAATAAGAACTCAAAATGAAATTTTTACTCGATGAGATATCCATGGATAAAACGGTAGAATTACAAAAATAAATGTTCGAATAGGGTTTTGGGATGATAATAGATGATGGTTAAAATAGCTTGTGATATTATGGTGAATGACGACTACAAATAAATTGAGGAAAATATTTGATTGGTAAGAAGAAGAGAAATAAAATCGTGGACACAACGGAAAAAATAAGGAAGAAACACAAATGTCATAAATTGAGAACACGATTTTTTGTGAGAAAAATGAAGAAGAACATGATTTTTTTGTGAGAAAAATGGTTAAATGAAACATTGTTTGAATGAACGTAGGAGGTAAATGGCAAATATAGATTCCTTAATTGCATTAAACACGATCTCATACCTATATGGAAGTTTCATTTTATAATAAATTAAGAAATTGTCTTAAATGAAAACTCTTAATCACGCTGAAAATATAAAAGGAAATGTGTGGATAGTGAAGGGTATGATGGGCATATAATATTTTTATTTTTGATTATTTAAAAATAGAAAAAAATAGATTTTTAATTAGTTTAATATTTGGATAGATTTGTAAATATGTTTTAATATTTGAATATCGAGCGCAATTATTGCTAGCATTTTTATTTTTTATATTATATAGTTTAATGGACAAAATATTAGTTTTTTTTAGATTAACTCAATAATTTCATTATTTGTAGGGTAAAATTATTGCTAGCATTTTTATTTTTTATTTTTGACAAAATTATTGCTTGTAATTTGGTATTGGAGATTTCTTCTTCTTTTTTTGTATTTATTTTAATTGTAATATCTTCTTTTAATTTTGATCATTATAACTTAATTTTTTCATTTATAATCCAGTTTTCACAATTTGATAATTAATTACATGAAAATAATTCATTTAAATTATTTATCTTTTCAAATTCAAATTTTGTCATTCGAGTAATTTTTATCAATATGACTATAAAGATAGTAAAACAAAATGAAAATAATATATATTTTTTTTTTCGAGTAATAATATAATAATATATATTCATTGGAGTAGATTCAAACTCATGACATGTGCTGTTTTTTATTTTTTTAATTTTTATATTAGTTTTGAGTGAATAAGAGATTAAAACATCCCAACAAATATATATATATATATATATATATATTTCTTTTTCTTGTTATTTTAATTTTAATATTTATAATTAAATTTCTATATTTTTAAACACTAAATTTCTAATATTTAATTCTAAACCAATTTGTTAGTTATATTAATAATCAATTATGTGACAAGGATAAAATTTAAAAAGAAAAAGTTAAAAATAAAATAAAATAGAATTAGAAGTTAGATAAAATTTGATATGATTAGATAACATGTTTGATGAGACGTTGAAAAATGAATGGAGAATGAGTTGAGAAGAGTTTGATAAAGTCGAGAGGAATTGTTTTATATTAAAAACAAACAAGGAGTTGGGATTCTCTCCTTTCCTCCCCCTCCCAACCCTTAAATCCTATCACTTCTTGGGGGTGTTTGTTTGTCCTATTAAATGAAGATTTAGATTGAGAATTTACTAATTCTTCGTTGAAAAATTATATCTAAACAAGTTTTTGTAACTATTAAAAAATAACTCTTCATTTTAACTATTAAAGATAACTCCTTTTTTCTAACCACTCATTTCTAATTATTCATTTACAAATACTCAATATAACTCCTCATTCCCAAACCACTATATTCTAATCAATCAAAATAGTTCATTTTTAATCACTTTTTTAACTACTCAAGATAACTAATCATTTTAAATCTACATCTAAACAAGATTTTCACTTTAACTCCTCTACAAAAAATAAAAAATAAAAAAACATTCAAACAAGTTTTTTGTTACAACTTTAAATTTTTAATTATTCAAAATAACTCTTCAAACTAACTTATCATCAAAATCTCATCCAAACATTGTTATTAATCCATTTGGGACCACTTTGGAAGTCGGGACCTAAAAGAAATGATGATCTAGTGGAGTCTTTAAATAATATTATTTAAATGAAACTTTGAAAACAAAAATCGTATCCAAAATATTTTTTCACCAAGTATCCTTGGAGTAAAAGAATGTGTTCAATCCATCGTGGTCACTTATCTAGAAATTAATTTCCTACGAATTTTCTTGACATCTAAATGTTGTATGGTCAGGCAGTATGTCCCGTAACATCAGTCAAGATAGCGCGCAAACTATCCAAGACAGTCACAGATATTAAAAATTAAAAAAAAAAAAAACAAACAAACAAACAAGTATCCTTCTACGATAGTCAAAAGTGTCACATTTTGTTTTCCAATAAATTAAAGGTTAAAACACTAATTTGGAAAAAATGTTTAAAAAAGATGACAGTAATTAAATTGGGATTGAAACGATTAAACTTTCTTTTCAAAAGTTTACTAAATTTGAAAATAAAAATATATTTGTCATTAAGTTTATTATGAGAATTTTAAAGTTGTTTCAAATACTCTACATATTTAATAGTCTTAGTAAATTTAAATTTTCATATTTACATTCTTAACCGATGAACTATCTATATGTCAATATTAATCGATTAATTAATGTTTTTTTACAGGAAAATTGCTCCAAGTAGCACTTTTTTGGATATCTTTTATAATTATAGTATTTCCTTTCATCATCTTTCTTCCTCACCCAAATTAGCACCTCCAATCTTTTAAAATTTCTTCCATCTTCTTCAATTTATGAAACCACAACATGATTCAATTTCTTAAAACTTACTTTTTCATTAATGAAGGTGAATTCGATTGGTTGCACGCTATCGTCATCGAGATCGTTCTCGTAGAAAAGTCGTCGACGATCGATCTGATCAATTAGCGAATTGATGAAGGTGTTGCAGCTGATGTTGAAGATTCGACCTACTCTCTTTTAGACGTTGATGGAGAAAGCAACAATGGCTCCCAATTCCAAAGTTGTTGGCTTCTTATTTTGCCATTTTTTCTCGATTATTTGATCCTTTTGTTTGAGCAGTTCAATGACTTCAAAAAATTAATACAAAATTCATATATTCTAATTTAAGGTATCAGCCCGTTCCATCTCTTTTTTCGTTTTGTTTATCTTATAAAATTTCATTTTCCTTTTACTCTGAAGCTTTGATATTGCCTATGTAATGAGAATTAGTAGTAATTTAAACCCATAAGAACAAATTGCAAGTTCAGAGCTAATTAAATTTGCTTTTAAGTTCCTTTGCATTGCAGATATTATTTTGGTGTTTTGAATGTTGTAGCTCTGTTTTTGTTGATTGATTGAATATGATTGACAATTATTGGGTCTATTCTTAACTGTTGTCAATTCCTCGTGATTTGATAATTGGAACTTGATATTTCTTATTGGAAGAATATCTCTCATCATCCAAACTTGTGCCTTTTATTGGTGTCTTCTATCAGTGCCAACGATTTACTTGAATATTTGTTATTGATTACCTTCTATCAGTGTCAACAATCGTCTTCTATCAATTTGATTGACTTCAATCTCTGCCATTGATTGACTTCAATTAGTGCTTCAATAAGTGTCACTGATTGTTTTCATTTGCTTCATTCCCTATTTTCTTCATTTTCTGCTTCATCTTCAATAATTTAATCAATCAATTTTACTTAATTTGTTTTCAATATGTATAGCGTATAGCGTATAATGATTGGTTAAAATCGTAAAAAGTATGATGTATTTTGAAATGATAGAAGAAAATCTTAACGAAATCATGTATAGCGTATGTGTGAAAGAAATCATGTATAGCAACAATGAAACATGTGTGTGATAGAAGCCTAAACTAAAAATTAACTGAACCTCAAAACAAAAATTATTGATTCAATTACTATGCAACTAATAGATTCAATCACTAGCAAGCTGTAGAGTCAATCACAAACAAATCGATTGAGTAAATCACTAAAAAACTACTAGAGTCAATCATTAACAAATTGATTGAAGTGAGCCTTTTGGTCTTTTTAAGCCCACCGCTTCTTTTTTATCTCCCAGATGACTTAGTTTGAAAAATTGATAAAAGACTATCGCTTGAAACTGATATAAGGCCATTGATAACTCTCAATTAGAGAGTTATTTAGTCCTCTTTTACGGTGTGTTTATTGAAGAAATCATGTATTATTATCACACTTTGATGCATAGACCAACCTTTTAACAGAGAATTATACATAAAATACAATGCATGTTAGATATGAGGCAAGGATTAGAAAGTTAGGAAAAT
>JBBMKA010011020.1:0-39071 GCA_037833695.1 Sechiopsis laciniata
GCCACAGAGGGGGACATCGAACCAAACAGCCATCCAGAAAGTGCTTGATCCACAGTAGTCCACTCTTCAAATTGGGGATTATCAATCGTACTGATTTTCCCAGATTCATCGGTAACTTCAATCTTCTCAGCTGGCTGCCCTTTTGTACCAAGAACAAAACCATCAACCTTTTGCCCTCTAAGGATGGCGAGAACCATTCCCCTCCACAGTAAATAATTCTTGTCATCTAATTTGACCGTAAGAACTGTACTAAGAGGGTGACCAAACGAAGAGGAAATAAGATTCATCATCGTGGGGGTTGTCACTGTTGTGACTCTACTACTAGAGGAGGTAGGAGTAAAATCTCCCATGGCGTTAGCCTTAAAAATGGCTCTGATACCAAGTTTAATAAACTAAAAAAAACTGCAGCAGAAGAAAACAAAAGAAAAGGGAAGAAGAAAGAATGGCACAAATTGCTCGGAGTTTTTTATTACCACAATGAGTGGTTAAATAGGAAAATACAGCCTGTACCATAAACAACTCAGCCTATACAATGTAGACACGTAGCAAAGAGATAATAACAAAAATAACAAACAATGCGAACCACATGGTTGAATACAGAAAATATCTAGGTGCTAAACGCACTGTTTAGTCTAATGGTTTGAGTCTCAAAACCAATTGGTAATGAGAGTAGTCCACCTACCTTATAAACATTAGGAGATATCCTCACCTTATCAATGTGGGATTCTCAACATGCCCCCTCAAGATGATGCCTCTTTTGGGCCATCAATCTTGAATCGGATCTCAATTTCATTTTATTGGACCGAATACCCGTTTGGGCTTTATGGGCTCTGATACCATATTAGATAGTGTGGACATCCATCTCAAAACCAATTGGTAATGAGAGGAGTAGTCCACCTACCTTATAAACTAAGGAGATATCCTCACCTTATCAATGTGGGATTCTCGTCACGAGTGTTGGTTTTCCAAAATTAGAAAAGACAATATATTGAATTCTGAAGATGAGTTGACCAGTGCGTTTATATATGTTCAGTTATTTAAAATGTGGTTCAAGGTATCATTGTATAGTTGATGCATTTGCGGGATCATGGAATGGACATGTATTGTATATATGGTAACTATATGACAGTGCGGTAGATTAGACTTTCAAACTTGTTGCCAATGTGATATAACCCAAAAATCTCTCCTAATCAGTTCTAGGGTTTGATCTTGTCATCTTATCTACCTAATCTTCCAAAAATTTTACGAGTGTGATAACCTGGGCTATCAATCGTTACCAGCTTTATTTATTCACAAATCTAGGAAGACAATGATCTTCCTCCCAAAATCCTCATGAAGAGAATTCCCAATTCATAGTACTACAATCAAGTTAAAAAAAAAAAAAACTATTCGATTAAGCCTATCCAAATATAAAAGCTATTGCATGGCAAATAAACAACTAACTCCCATAACCACCATCACACGTGCCAAACACAAGGCCCATTTTACTTTCCACTCGCGCCAAGCCCTCCTTTCCACGTCTCGAATATAAAAACTATTCAGATATACCTTATCTCTCACTTCAAATATAACATCTATACACTTACCAGTTACCATTTGCCAACATCGGCATACGTTGTTGTGCCTTCTCCAATGAGACCTTTAAAGTCTTAAGCATCTCATCTCTCTGTTGCGATTCAATGTCCCTAGATGAAACCAAACTTCTGCCCTTGTCATATTGTATAATAGGGGGTGGTGATCGACTGTAGACAATTTCAAACAGATCAACTTGGTAGAACTTACAAGTGTGATACGAAGTTTTATAACTATACTTGGCCCATGGGACCCACGTCGCCCAATGCTTAGGAGTTGTCATGGTAAAACAACGCAAATATGCTTTGATGGTCTTATTGACCACTTTAGTATGCCCGTCTATTAAAGGATGATAAGTTGTACTTCGTTGTATTGAAACAGAGAATTCCCAATTGATAGAAATGCACTATCAATCATTACTAGCTTTATTTATCCACAAATCTAGGAAGACAATCATCTTCCTCCCACCATCGTCATAAGAATTCTCAATTTAGAGTACTACAATCAAGATAAAAAAAACTGAGTAACACTATCTGAGTATAAAAGGTATTGCGTGCCCAAGGGGTGGCACAAGTAGTTGAAGGCTTGGGCTTTAAAGGTGTGCTGTCCTCAAGGTCTCAGGTTCGAAACTCACCAATGACATTAATTTGTAAACACTTCCCATGTCTCCATTCCTTCGATGTCTCTCGGTGCTTGGGCTAGGGACAGGCGTGGTTACTAGTGGAACAAAGTTATGATTTTCCAGTTTCAAAAACGTATATATATAAAAGCTATTGCATAACAAATAAACAACTAACTCTCATAACCACCCTCGCACGTGCCAAACATGCGACCCATTTTATTTTCCACTTGCGCCAAACCCTCCTTCTTTCCCATTTCTTGAATACATTTTAATGACCAGGGGCTTATCAGAGTGTAAATTGTTTAAGAAAGTTGTTATGACCAAGGTTGTATAACCACTTATTGGCCAAATGGGTCTTCCCACTCCATAAGAGGCAAGGCCTTACCTTACTCTTATTTTCTAACCTTCAACTCTTCCACGATCGACATTGGCATAACCCAATATCATGAATATTGGATGTCAATTAAAAAAACCAAAAAAAAACGTAAAGAAAATCTTTAGACGTTGGCCCATGACAGTTCTTACACTAAAGAATACATGTTTCATGTTTGTGATATAGCAGCAAACTTGAAAAGAAATGATAGATATGGATTGACGGGCCAATAATCACTATGAGTTGGCTTAGAAGTAAAAAAAGGTAAGTGCCCATTAGATGCATCCTATTTAAAGCAGAAGAACATGAATGACTTAGAATAAAATTTCTCTCTTAATTTATAGATCACCTTGAACTGATTTCCTCCTACTATAATATTTGATGATTTGGAAGGATTAGGTTGTAATTGTTCTCATGAAGTTTTATTGAATTGAAATCTAGTGCATGATGTTTATTAATACTGTTTTACTAACAGTAGTTTGTTCTACATTTTGTAGAGCCCACAAGATGTAATGATACCTTTTCAGATTTTGGGTGGTGAAGCCCAAGTAGTACAGGTATATTATATATTGTCATTGTGTCGTGTGTCATATGGTGGCTGCATGGCAGGTTTACTACTTTTTTTCTTTCTTCAAATTACTGCATCTCTTTATTTTCTTGTTCATCCTTCATTGGCAGATAATGCTGAAGCAACAAGAGAAGGTAGTTGCAAGGCCTGGTATGTGGTGTTAGAATGCTATTTTTCTCTTGGATACCCTTTCTTTAGGTCTAAGTTCATGTTTAACATATTTGAGATATTGACCATAACATGCTTCCAACACTTATTGAATCTGTTGTTAATTTGTACACAATATTGACGCTCTCTTGGCACTCTTGTATAAAATTATTGTTTTGTAAATATAGATCCTTCTAATTTATCAATGGTAAGTGATTCATGTTTTCTCCCCATAGTGTTGATCAATAGACATCAAAGCTAGAGATATACAGAACATTGCGAACTTGTTGATTTGTTAATGCTCTTTATTTTCTGTTTCAACTGTACTTATCATTGATGTTCATATGAAACTTGCAATTATAATCTTGACAATTTTCCGTATTTCAGAAAATTTTATTTATGAGAACTGAGGTTTCCTTATAGTTCATATGCTTTTACTTAATTGGGGGAAAGGTTCTATTGTTTCATTGTCACCTAATAATTGCATGTGCAACTGATACACCTGTCAATCTAAAAAAAACTGATACACATATTCTTGCAGGCTCTATGTGCTTCATGTCTGGGTCTATAGAGATGGAAAATATTTTTCTCCCAGAAAATGAAGTGGGTGTTTGGCATTGGCTATTTGGCAAGAGTGTCACTAGCATTGTTCTTCGGAATTCTGGTACAAGTGATGGATATGTTGGAATTGCTGCACCTTCTCTTGCTAGGATTCTTCCGGTTTGTGTATTTGTTTTCTGGGCTCTCATCAATTGACTTTAGCTTCAATGTAGAACATTCTAGTTTATCCTCTATGTCATATGTTTCAACAATTATGTTGCAGATTGATATGGCGATGTTTGGTGGAGAGCTTCTATGCCAGGTAGAGGATATTGTTCTCTTTGTTAATCTGCTTAGTAGATTCCCTTTGTTACTTTTATTAATAACTGAATTGCCGCTGCTCCCCTCCCCTCCCCCTCACCGTGTTGGAAAGAGATAAATTTTATATGTTTAGCACATCGAAATTTTAGGACTTGTTTGATAACTATTTGATTTTTTGTTTTTGGTTTTTGAAATTTAAGGGTATTCTTACTCAAATTTTTTACAATGTGTCCACCTTTCCTACGATGTATCCATCTTTCCTTGAGAAAGTATGTGAATGCTAACTAACTTTCAAAAACAAGTTTTTGGAAGCTGTTTTTTTTTTTTCCAAATTTTGGATTAGTTTCTACAAATATAGGTAAGATGTAGATATTCAAGTAAGAAAAAACATATGGTAAAATAGTTGTTGTAGGCTTAAATTTCAAAAATAAAAAACAAACAATCAAATGGTTATCAAACGGGGCCTTAGCTATCTTGATTTCAGATATTCAATTTGTCATCTTCTGGGCTCCATTGCTTGATAATTTTTGTTTCATTTTTCTATATGTAGCCAGATGCATTTCTTTGCGCTGTTAATGATGTGAAGGTTAACAACACAGTTGATCACAGAGTACGCAACGCTATCACAAGTGTGGAGGTGAGCAGATTTCTTATTCCTTGTTGGCTAAACTGCTCCATGCACCTCTACTTTCCGATGTTTGTTTTTGCTCTACTAATGTTGTTTATTCTTTTCTTGTAAATGTTATATTTGTGAGAAAGACTTCATGTCTCTTCTATTCATTAAAGTGTTATATTTATACAAATGTATAGGGTTAACTTAACTCCTAATGGGATTCCTAATGGGCCTAATGATAAAAAAATAAGATAAAACGATAAGATTACAATATTTTCATAATTAATTATTCTAACACTCCCCCCAAGTTGGAGCATATATGTTGACCATGCCCAACTTGTTTGAGAGATAATCTATCTGAGTTCCATTCAGCGCTTTGGTGAAGATATCTCCTACTTGCTTTCCAGTCTTCACATATCCCGTGGATATCAGACCTTGTTATATCTTCTCTCTTATAAAATGACAATCAATCTCTAATCTCTATGTGTTTTGTCTGTTCATGGAAAATTGGGTTAGACGCAATATGGATGGCTTTTTTATTATCACTCCATAACTTTGTCGGTGTCTTGACCTCAAATCCCAGCTCTGTGAGAAGCTGACGTAACCAGACTAGTTCACATACAGACTGTGTCATTGCTCTGTATTCTGACATTTTCTGTTTCTTACTCTTCCAAGAGACTAAGTTATCACCTACAAACACACAGTATCCTGAGGTAGATCTCTGGTCTTCTTTAGACCCAGCCCAATCTGCATCTGAAAACCCCTCAATGTCAGTGTGACCATTATCTTTATACAACACACAATGGCCAAGAGAAGCCTTCAAATATCCCAGAATTTGTTCTACTGCAGATCAGTGATTAACTGTGGAACAGGACATATATTGGCTCACAATACTGACTGAATATGCTATATCTGGCCCTGTCACAGTTAAATAATTCAATTTCTTGACCAGTCTTCTATACCTTTCTGGATTTTCCAATAATTCCCCATCTTTCGTAAGTTGTGAATTGGGCATCATTGGAGTACTGCAAGACTTAGCTCCTAACTTTCCTATCTTGGTTAGCAAATCCAATACATACTTTCTTTGAAACAACAAAATTCCTTTCTTGCTCTTCAGCACCTCAATGCCTAAAAAATACTTCAGCAAGCCCAAGTCTTTCGTATTGAACTAACCATGAAGAAACGTCTTAAGAGACTGGATACCTAACGCATCATCTCCAGTAATCACAATATCATCAACGTATACAATTAACAAGATGACGCCAAAGGCATACCGTTTAAAGAAAACTGAGTGATCAGATGTGCTCTTTTTCATCCCGAATTCCTCAACCACTTGGCTAAACTTTTCAAACCAGGCCTTAAGACTCTGTTTCAGTCCATACAAAGATTAGCGAAGGCGACAAACTTTACTTGTCTTCCCCTGAGCAACAAACCCAGGTGGTTGCTCCATATACACTTCTTCTTGTAGGTTGCCGTGAATAAATGCATTTTTGATATCTAGCTGATGCAGAGGCCAATGATAAACGAAAGCCAAAGATATAAAGAGGTAGATCAAAGTCATTTTCGCAACTGGAGAAAATTTATCGTCATAATCAACTCATGTCTGAGCATATCCTTTTGCTACCAATCGAGCTTTCAATCGAGCAACAGACCCATCAGGATTAACCTTAACTACGAACACCCACTTACAATGGATAGATGCCTTCCCTGCTGGAAGACGAACTAACTCCCAAGTACCATTGGCATCCAAGGCAGTCATCTCCTCTACCATCGCCGCACACCAACCAGGATGAGACAAAGCTTCGCGACCTGTTTTAGGAACAGACACAGAATCCAAAGACTCAACGAACAAACACGTCGATCGTGATAAATGATCGTAAGAAACAAATGATGATATAGGATAAGTACACGAGCGCTTACCTTTACGGAGAGCAATGGGAAGATCATCGCTTGTTCTTGGATCTACTGACAAAGGGACTGTCGGTTAGGGGCACGAATCTGTTGTTGGAATCGGCGGATCAGGAGGTGGCTGTCGTTGGGTATAGACTTGAGTAATAGGTGGAACAGTTGAAGGTGGGAAGGGCAAACTAGGAGTCGGCTCATCAGTAGTAACAACGGTGTAAACAAGGAAGTTCTCACTATCTTGGTGTTCCCCCTGACTTGTACGAAGCTGAGAAAATGAAAAGAATGGTGACTCTTCAAAAAATGTGACATCACGTGACACATAATACTTATCGAGATCAGAGGAATAACACCTATAGTCTTTCTGGACTCGAGAGTACCTAAGAAAAACACATTTAAGGGATTTAGGATTGAGTTTGTTTAAGGTAGGACGAACATCTCGGACAAAACACGTAGAGCCGAAAATTTTGGGTGGAAAAGGAAACAATGCCTGTGTAGAACACAAACTACGAAATGGTATTACTCCCTTAAGAACTGACGATGGCATGCGATTAATCAGAAAGCATGATGTAGATACAACATCAGCCCAGAATAGTTTGGGAACTTTCATCTGAAACATCAAGGCTCGAGTTGTTCAAGGAGGTGACGATTTTTTCGTTTTGCCACTCCATTTTGGGACGGATTATCAACACATGACGATTAATGTAGAATACCATGTGTATTCAAGTATAGGGGAATAAGAGAAATATTCTTTAGCATTATCACTACGTAAGATTTTGAGACAACCACTAAACTGAGTTCTAACTTCAGCATGAAAATTGTAAAAATTATTTATTAACTCAAAACAATTTTTCATTAAATATATAGCCAAGTTACGCGAGAAAAATCATCAACAAAAGTAACAAAATAACGAAAACCTAACTTGGACTCTACTGGACACGAACCCCAAACGTTTGAATGGACTAACTTAAATGGAGCACTTGCTCTTTTGTCGACTCTAGGATACAAACTAATGCAATGAGATTTCGAAAACTGACACGACTAACAATCTAACGACGAAAATTCAAGTTTCGGGCAAAGACTCCTTAAAGCTAAAATAGAAGGATGAATGAGACGACAATGTTTTTTAAAAGGAGAGGGCATAGTGACGGAAGGAACGGCGGTCGGTACAGACTGCTTGAAGATATAAAGCCCTCCAGATTCACGCCCTTTACCAATAGTCCTCTTCGTTGTAAGATCCTGAAACAAGCAATAACTAGGAAAGAAAGACACAAAACAATCAAGGTCACAAATGAGTTTATTAACTGAAATCAAATTGAATGAAAACTTAGGTAATCTTAAGACAGATGATATCGAGATGGATGGAGTAAGTTTGACAGTTCATGACCCTAGGACATGACTAGTAGTTCCGTCAGCTATAGTGACTTTTGTTGATGAGGTGCATGGGAAAAAAATTGAGAATAAACTAGAGTTACCTGTCAAGTGGTCAGTGGCTCCAAAATCAATGACCCATTTGGTGGTGGAGGAAAGAAGACACTTAGACATATTACCTGACTTAGCAATGGCGGTAGTGGTAGGAGTAGACGATACCTTCAATGACTTCTGATACTGTTGAAATTTTGCAAACTGTTCAGCAGAGATCATAACTGACTGATCTGAGTCCTCTAAAATTGATGCAACATTTCCCTGGGGATTTGTCTGAGTTCTATTCAACAACTTCCTGCACTCTCTCCTTGTGTGACCCGACAACGAAACCATCTCTGTCACAATGGACTTCTTATTGGCCATTATTTCAAACAAAGAATATGCTCTCTAACTCTCTCTTGGTGCGAGCAATAGCAAGTAGTAGGTTCCTCTTGTACTTGTCAAAGCACGCGCGACTCACTAAACAACCAAAACCCCACACTAGAATAAGCGCTTCAAACGACAGTGAATGACAACTAATAAACTGAATTAACCTCCAAACCCGAACGAATCCACACAAAGCAAACGATCAGGCGACAACCAAACAACCCGAACGGATTGGACAGTGACTACTCGGATAGCAGTGGGCGTCAGCAACTGGCAGAATTCGGCAGCTTGTTTTCTGATGTGGGGATTCTTGATTCTTGATGGCGGGCGACGGGGCAGCTACAAACCCTAAAACCCTAACTCCCTCCAAAAAAGAAAACCCTAATTTTATTTTGTCTCTGATACCATGTAAATGTTATATTTGAGAGAAAGACTTCATGTCTCTTCTATTCATTAAAGTGTAATATTTATACAAATGTATAGGGTTAACCTAACTCCTAATCGGACTCCTAATGGTCCTAGTGGGTCTAATGATAAAAAGTTAAAGATAAGATTACAATATTTTCATAATTAATTATTCTAACATTTCTCTTCCTACTCTGAATTATTGTAGGGATTTCTTAGACAGAAGTTATCGGGCCAAGGACTTGCCTTTATTCTTGGGGGTGGATCTGGTATGCAGTTATCACTTGTTCATTTTATTTTAGAAAAATTCTCCAAAGGACCTGTTTGCATCTGTTATTGCTGTGAAACAATCATTTAATCTGAAAAGAAGCCTGAATTTCTCCTTTGAGTTTTCACGTAACCTGCTGGCTAGAGCAACTCAAGTATTCATTTTGTTATCAAGTTTTATTTCCACACTGGTAATGGGGTACCAAGTCGGATACTTTTATGCTAATATATTACATTGGAATCAGATTTCAATCACACTTAAAGTAGATGGAGGAATTTTCTGTAATATAAACTAATTTGGTAGTGATATACAATGGCCATAAGGGAGAGGCAGATCACATTATTTATAACGGTTTATTTATTTTAATCTTCAAGTTGGAGCGTGCTGCATTAGTTTGACCATTAGACAATTCAAAATTAGAATTTTTATTTGACGAAAATGCTTTTGTGTTTGTATAAAACAATGTATTATAAAAGTTAGATGATTATGAAATCTTTCTGGGTTCTGCTAGTTGTACAGAAAAGTCTCGAGGTTGGTGAAGTACTATCCGTGGATATCTCCTGCATTGTGGCGATGACCACCGCCATTGATGTACAAATCAAATACAATGGTCCCGTGAGGAGAGCAGTATTTGGGGTAAGAGTCCTCTATGTTTATGGAGTTTGCCTTTTGCTCTTTATGTCGAGCCTCATTGCCCATGCAATCATTTTATCTCTGGGTTATTACCTTATCTACACAAAAGCCGAACCATTACAGGGTTACTCTTTGCTTGAAATAAATGTAAAATATGATACGCACACCAAGCTTTTGTTAGATGATGGCGGTAGAGCCATACTTTGTGGGCTTTTCTTGGGTGGATGCCTTTGTGTACCGTCTTTCGTGTGTTTTCATTTCTATTGAAAATATTAGAGCCTTTCAGTTTTGTTTTGTTTTTTTTTTTTTTTTTTGATAAGAAACAATTTCATTGATTCATGAAATTACAATATAGGATATAGATTACAAAAGATCGTAGGCAAGATCTCCCGTACTTAAGTAAAGTTTCATAGCTCTTAAAGGTTAAGTTTGCCCGAGGATATAATATTACATGAAGGGTAATGGTGTCAATGAAGATGTTTTGTCCTGGAAGATCCGTTTGTTTCTTCAATCCAAATATTCCTACAAAAAGTCCAGATAAAATGTTCCCATAAGATCTTCTCGTTTTTGAATGGATGACCAACGAGCGCAAGGGATATGTAAGACCATGAGCCAGTCGAATGCTGTTCTAATGAAGTTCCAAAAGAAAGCGGCAAATAAGCAGGAGCTGAATAGGTTTGATTGATAGAGCCTTCTTGTTATGAAGATGGAAATGCAGTCCAACAATTTCAAACTCTCATCCTTCAGCTTTAACCAGAGATTCTCTGTTTGTGTGGAATACATTTTTTCCAATCTTCTAACAGACCGTCACTTGATTGTTTAATTTCAGGGTGACAACTTAGTTACAGCCACATTAACAGGACCAGGCATGGTCTTCATCCAGAGTTTGCCATTTCAACGACTTTCTCAGCGTATTGCGAGGTAATTACGCGGTCAGAACTCTTGTAAGATGCTGGTTTATCTTTTTGCCTTAAAAACTTATTGGACAAAGTATCAATTTTGCAGGGCCGTTACATCCCCAAACATGAGGGAAAATCCAAAGTTTTTTGTTCAGCTTGCCCTTTTCTTTTTTCTGGCTTATGTTGTTATTGTATCTTCCATAATCTTGACAGATGTATGATTTTATATCCTAAATCTCTCAGGGTGATTAGATAGGCCATAATTGGGATAACTATTACAAAAGCTTTAGTTCTGAGTTGGATAACTAGTTCTCTGTTGTTAATTATTGGATTTTATTTTATATATTGAAGCTGTGCAGATATTTTGGGCTGAGAAAATGAGACATCTTCCCAGGTTGAATGGGACTAATGTCACATTTGGGATTTGGGATTTTTTTTTCTTCATTATTATCTATGCATTTAATTTCCTGGAGTGTATATATTAAGAAAATGGGAAATTGTAATGGATAGATTCTTCTCCCAAAATAATTATAAATGTAGGTAAATTTTAAAATATTTACATCTATAGTCATTTACTAACGATTATGGTTGCTAATTTTTTTAAAGCAACTATATTTGTAATTATTTTTTAAATTTGACCGTATGTTTCCTTTTAAAAAATGGAGGTAAAAAGTGCAAGGATTTTTGTTCGGTATAGATTTGCTCTTAACATTAAGGAGTTGGATTTGAAGTTGGTCCAGATTTTCCTCTTCGACTTGTGCTACCTTACCAATACTACTTTAGACTTTATGGGCATGCATGTACTTTTTTAGATAACTATGGATATACCTTTAAATGTCTAAATGAGTTGTATACTTCTGAAAAAACTTGAAATTCAAAATATAAGGATTAAAATGTTATTTAAATCTAAAAGAATACTTAATAATTGTGGCTTACCTAAGCAATGTCCCAGATTGTTTATCCTTCAAATTGCTTACCAATTTTCTTTTCAAAAAAAAAAAAAAAAATTGCTTACATTGCACTTTTGTTATAGGTGGAGGATAGAGGAAAATGGAATTCTTGAGAAAAATCACCTTGGCTTTTCTTTTTTTTTCTTTTTTTAATATAAATTTTTTATTGTTTGGACTAGTTTGTGGGCATCTCGACTTATGTCATGAAATATACTGTCTGACCCTACAATATTTGGACATAAAAAAAATTCATATGAAATTAATTTTTAAGTAGGTGACCATTATGAATTGAACTAATTAACTTAAGTATCTCAAAACCTTCTTGTTTGGATATGTTTAATTTGTGACTTTTTTTTTTTTAGTTTTAACTTGTGACTCTAGTATGCCATGATGTTGTAATTGCCCTCTAGCCTTTCTCGGGTTGACCAGTAACAAATCAATCTAGTCAATTTTTATTTTTTATTTTGTTTTTTTTTTTTTTCTATTGTTTTACTCTTCAGGTTTGGTTTGGAACTAGTAAGCATGAATTTGTTCCACATCAATATTATTATTGCCTAACTTTCACGGAAAAAAAAAAAAAAAGAAACTTTCACAAATAGAAATGCTAAATGAGAAAGAAAAGTTTGCATCTTGATCAATTATCGTCCGATCTCCAAAGTTAAACCAAAACTTGAACTTAATTGAGAGAAGTATAAGGAAACTAAATCGTGATCTAAAATCTTGTATTTAAATGAGAATAGTGGCCTAGGAAGCACAAACACTTTTATTTTGACAACGTATCAATGTCGTACTCGTGTCCGACACTGATATTTCCAAACACTCTTTGAACACGTGTCTGACACTCGAAATTTAGTATCCTCCTTTATTATTATTATTTTTAATTTTGAACACTTCACGGACACACCATGGATACTCTATTTAAGATTTATTTGTTTCAAATTGTCGATGAAACGACAATGGGTAATGCTGGTGGAAGCGATCGACGATGACATCCACCGAAGATAGATGGACTAAAATGGAAAAATGAAAGAAAAAAAAAAATAGAATGGAAAAAAAGAAAAGGAGGTAAAAACTATAAAATTTTGAGATTGTTAAGAGTATGCATTGAAAAAATGGTGAGATTTTATTTTATATTGGACTTTTAGACTCATATAACTAACTAAGTAGGTTAAATTCAATTGCTAATTCAATTTTCATGTTCATCCTTATTTGAATTATTTTTTATAGTTAGTACAAAAATAACTAAAATATTTTGGATTCGATCTTTTAATAGTATATCATAAAAAATAATAATAAATAACGTGTCCTCGACGTATCTGTGTCCTACATTTTTTAATAATGGCGTGTCTTCGTGTCCATATCTCGTGTCCGTGTCCGTGCTTCTTAGATAGTGGCTATTCTACAATTCTATAGTGTCTAATTGTTAGGAAAGTTGGTTTGACCATCAAGAGGAGGGATTTATTCTATAATTTTATAGTGTGCAACGGTTAGCAAAGTTGGTTTGACTATCTAGAAGAGAGATTTGCAAAGGTAATTCTAAGTATATCGAGAACGTGCTATATATATGCCGATAACTCTTATTTAGTTGGCCACCATAAATTACATTCATAATCTTGTAGTTCTTCAAATCCTTTTGACCATTAAACCAACTCATGATTCCCGCAACACCCTATCAAGATTAGTACAACTTCGTGGTTAACATTTGAAGAGAAGTTCCTAGCAGATAAAGCTCATATTACAATGCAATTCCACCAATGATAATGACATCCCACAGCTCAACAGGGCTAATGTGGACGTCTTAAAAGGTCAACCTATGTGAGATGGACATGTATGCTCGATAAATCGCTGCAAGAGTGTAATCTCAAATATGTAATATATTTTTTTTAAATTCGACAATTAGAGATAGGAGAATTTAAACCCATAACATTAAAGTCATGAGTATATACACTATTGAGAAATATTTAGGTCATGCCCGGACATGACCTAAATATTTTTCTATACACTAATGTCACTGTATTATTGTCTTTGTGGGTAAAGCTGTAATACTTGAGGTTTTATTAAATTGAGTTGTTCCCTTCTTGTTTGGCACCCATAAGGTAGCAAACATTGCACAGGAAACAAGTAACCAGTGCTAGATGCAGCAGTTAGCTTCCTACAATAAATTTCACCAGCAAACCTTCTTGATTATCATTTAAGAATGAATGTAACATATGACTTAACAAAACTTATCAATATTATCACATCATCTCAAAAAAAGACACACAACAGAGTACAGCAAGAGTGAAGTCTGCAGAAGTAAAAGGAACCTCAGATGAGAAAAAGTCCAATGGTTGCTAAAAAGTGCATTAGTTTTTTTTGAAACAAGAGTACTCACACCCGTCCTTAGGCCAAGCATCGGGAGACATCAAAAGAATGGGGACACGGAAGGTGTCTACAAATTAATGTCACAGGTGAATCTCGAGCCTAGGACCTTGAGGAGAGTACACCTTTAAAGTCCAAGTCTTCAATCAACTGCGCCACCCCTTGGGGACAGCTAAAAAGTGCATTAGTGGAGTGATATCACAAAAAAATTAACATTCCACAGTTCTAAGGAATCTGATATCCATAAGTACAATGCTCAAGTTCTAAAATAATGAACTGCATTATATAAGCCACTAGTTTTTTTTTTTTGGATATCAGTGACTGTCCGAGCCACCTCGACACTATTGTCACGGGACATACGGCTTAACCCTACAACATTTGGATGTCAAGGAAATTTATAAAAAATTAATTTCTAAGTAGGTGGCCATCACTTCTTAATTCTCCAAAACCCTTTTGACCACTAGAAGCCATTCCATGATGGTTATCTTATTATAAGAGCCACCTGTTGATCAGAGCAGTAGTTTATCTCTCATATCATTCATCATCTAGAGGTATGTTAGCAAGAGAAAGTTCAGAACCAGACTAGAAAGCTCATTCTTAGAGATGTTCATTTTCCCTGCTAAAAATCCCCGCTCCAATCCCCATGAAAAAAATAGTAAATTTCACGGAGACGGAGATTGATTTCGGTGGCGGGGACGGAGATGGGGAAGCCATTCTCCGTCCTGCCTCGCCGGGTGGACATCTCTACTCATTCCTAGAATCCCCAATGGCCAAAAGGTAAAATGATTCGATATAATGAACCCCCATCAATCAAAAAATACTTGATAGAGTAAAAATTGTAGCTACATTGTCTTGCCAAGGCCATAGTTGATAAATGGGTTGTACATCTTATAATTATATTTTCCATGACTTAGGCATTTACACAAATGCATATAGAGATATGAACAAACACAACTTCAGGCGGTTTCAAATTTATTAGCAAGTGCTGAGAGCTGCCACTCAATCACTCGATTATTAGGGCTCTCTGACTGATTAGTGCCAAAATTTAGTTATAATACTTCATTTACATTGAAATCCTATTTTTTTTAAGAAATAATATCAAATCATCCGCAACAAAAGGTGTACAAATCCTCCTACGTGCTCTCAAATATTAGGAATGTGAACACAGAACAATTGTTTATAAGTAGATCCTAAATATACAATACCCTGTCTTAATTGGTAAGAGAACTTTTAGATTTCATCAAAATGCAACCTCGAAAATGAACCAGGTAAACTATTATAAACTGACTTAATATTCGAAGAAGACCTTGGGGATATAAGAGGTTATAGGTTCAATACTTTTTTTTTTTATATCTGTGGCTGTCCAGGTCAACTTGTGCATCTATAGGACATACACGAACACATACTTCACAAGTGCACCTTGACTAATGTCACGGGACATACCGCCTAACCCTACAATATTTGGATGTCAAGGAAACCCGTAGGAAATTAATTCCTAGGTATGTGGCCACCATGGATTCAACTCATCACCTTAAGCATCCAAGGCCCTTTTTTACTACTTGAGCCACTCCATGATGGTTAGGTTCAATATATGATAACCACCTAGTTAGAAAATATTTTTTGACAAATTTGTAAATGTTATAGAGTCATGTAAAATAGTCGAAATGTGCATAAATTGATCTAGACAGTTATGGATATCAAAAAACAAAAAAGGACAAAATTGTTGTAGAGGTACCAGTTGCACCAACCACACCAAGTTCCCCACAACAAGAATAAAATCCACAAAATTTCAACGAAGTAGAATGAGATCACAACTTTGAAAGACAATCAAATAATAAAATTATAAGTTTCCAGAACTTGAAATCAAATGCTGAAACAAACCCTGCTCCAAAAGAAGCTAAAGCTACAATACAAGACTCGTTTCAGACTTCAATTCCAAGAGCAATCATTTTTGCTTCCTAGATATCACGGATCAATTCAGTCCGTAGCATTATTAGTTCATTAATACACATTATCAAGCAAGGAAATAAGTCTAACAAACAAAACAACAATTACTTCCCACAAAACTCATAATTCAACTTCACTACGATGGAATCATACCTGAATTCCTAGCATACGCGAAAATCCCACCGGCATCGATAACCGGACCGGCATCTCCAATCGGCTTGAGCTCGTACTCCTTCCCCGTCGTGTGGTTGATCAATCGGCTTTCACCGAGCTCGATTGTCACCACGTCGCCAGTTTTGCATTCATCGCAGATCCTAATTTCCGATTCCAATGGATAAATCTCACCAGTCGCCACCGAGTTCCTGAAGAAAATACGAGCGTACGATTCAGCAACCACCGCCACCGCACCGGACGCTCCCAACGCCACAGGCGCGTGCTCCCGTGAAGAACCGCAGCCGAAATTGTCGCCGGCGATCACGATGGAGTATTTGGTTTTCATCTCGTCGGATTCAACAAAGCGAGTGGAATAAGAGGAAGGAAGGCCAATTAGGGCGTAGGATCCGAGCTTCTCGTACTCGCTGGGATTGGAGGGGACCAAAGTTAAATACTCGGCCGGAATAATCTGGTCGGTGTCGATGTTGTCTCCGACGACATAGCAGAGGCCGTGAAATGAGGTTTTTGAAGGAGCGGCGGCGGCGCGTGGGGTGATTGTAGTGGCACGCGGCGGCGCGTGGGAGACGGTGATTGATTGAGGGTTAAGGGTATTGCAGTGGAAGGAGGGGAAAATGAAGGGTTGAGAATGAGGGAGAAGGGAAATGGACGGTGAAGATCGGTTGATGGAAGTGGCGATAGAGGTTTGAGACAGATACATTGAAGCCGCCATGGCGTTTCAGGTCGAGAAAATGTGAGAGAAGAGAATGAGGACTTGGTAATTTATTTGAAGAGGCTACGATGAAAATGTTTTTTCTTCTTCTCTCTCTCTTTTTTTTTTTTGGGTTAAAATTATGAAAAAAAAACCGTTATTTTTTTTATTTTGCATTGATTATAAAACCCTTCAGCTTTGCTTTGTCCTTGCTTTTTTTTTTTTAATAAAAATAATATATATTATGAATATTTTTCAAAAAACAATATATATTGAATATAAATATGAGTGATAATAATATTTTGAGAGAATGAGGACTTGTCATTTATTTTTTAGTTTAACACGAGAGATGAGAATTCAAATTTATATATTCATTCGATTGAGTTATTGCTATTCTTGAGATGATATGAACATTTTGAAATAAATGTTAAAGTTCAAACGTCCTCTTTAATATTTGGATGAGTTAGTTACAAATCACATTCACTTGTGATTTGATAGTTACAAATCACATTCACTTGTGATTTGATGAAAGACTCATAAATTTATGAAATTATTGCAATTAAATCCTTATGGATTCTCACTTTGAGATAACAAAAAATTCATACGAATGAACACCTAGATTACCATGTTTGTGTATTGAGTATACTCATATTTTCAGATTTCATAAAATTTTCATATAAAGAGTTGAATATCTTTTTAATATGTGGGTTTTCAAGATTTCCAATACGAGGGAATCGTCTATTGGCACTATTTAGTGTACATGTGACTTTATTTAGTACTACAAAAAAAAATTTATCAAACAAAAATTTTATGATATCAAGTAATGCCACAATATGTACTAAAGAAGGCTTGCTTCCTAATTCATGGTTTTGGTAATTATCTTTATATGAAAATTCAAGCAAGTTTTGGAGTTTGGGCTACATGAACATGAAGCAGAGTTGGGTGAAAAACAACATGAAAGAGAGTGAATGGGCCCATATATGTAACCAAGCCCATTATGAGAATTCAGCCCAATATTGATAGCCCAAGATAGGTCAGTAACAGGCAACACGACGTCGTTCGGATGCGAAATGAACGGTCCAGATTCGAAGCACGAGGCATATAAATATTCATATAAACTTGGGTTCTGTAAGCCGAAACCCTAGTTGGTGACACCTACCTGCAAGTTCTGTTTCCGGTTCAATGGGTACTCTCTCAATCTCTAGGGTTTTTCTTTCACATATTCGAACTAAGCTCCTTCATTCATATCAATTTCCGTCCAGTTTATAGATGTTGTTCCAAGATTTCGATTCGAAATTCTAGCTGCTTGTTTTCATTTGCATTAACACAGTAAAAGCAGAGAAGTATTATAGATTGTTTGACGATGAAATCGAAAATGTTGTTTCTTCTGTTTTGCTCAATGTTTGCGTTTTGATTTGTTCTTTATTTGAATTTGGAAATCAGGGGCGTACAAGTACACGTCGGAGCTATGGAGGAAGAAGCAGTCGGATGTGATGAGGTTTCTACAGAGGGTGAGATGCTGGGAGTATCGCCAACATCCATCCATTGTTCGCGTCACTCATCCTACTCGCCCTGACAAGGCTCGCCGTCTTGGTTACAAGGCCAAGCAGGTAAACAACAAAATCTCTTACTGTTTATGGACTCGAAAGTTTGTGTCGATTTATCCTAGTTTTTCCGTTTTGAATTTATTTTTGAGTTCTTCATTTGATGATTCGTTGTTGAAGCTTATGGTTTTCTGTTACACTACACTTTAGAACGATTAGTAGAGGTCTCCTTAGGTGATTTGAGTATCATGTTTTAAAATGTCAATAAGATTGCCTGCGTTGTGTAAGCGGTATTTTGGCGGGCTTATATTTTATTCTTCTTGAGATCAGCTCAAGTGAACTGAATATTAGTCACAGCCAACAGAGTTCTCTTCCTCCGAATCCTGCTTGTCAAGGTCTGATATAGCGAGTATGTTTGTTTTCCTTGGTTGAATATTTAGAAGTTTTAGATAAAAGATGCATTTTGTGGTTCCAACTTTAATTTTGGGGGCATGTTAGGATATTCAACTTTGGTCTCACATTGGATAAGTGGATAGTCCTTCAAGCTTTTATAAGATAGGTGGATGGACCACTCTTCTCATTATCAATTGGTTTTGAGATGGATGTCCACACTATCTATTAGAATGCTCTGACCACTCGCACTTTTCATATACTTGGTTGTCCTCATCGGCAATAATTTTAGATGTGGTATTTTTATTCAGTTGCTAGAATTCTGTCTGATTGCTACGTGTATGAGTCAATTACATTTTTCTTGAGGAGAGAAAGTATGAGTATGTTGTAAGCTATCATGTTTACATATGAAATGTCTTTTCTTGTTGAGCTCTTAATTTTGGTATAGTGGATTTAATTTTCTCATCAGCCTCAAATTATGAATTGTTTGCAGGGTTATGTGGTTTACCGAGTCCGTGTGAGGCGTGGTGGTAGGAAGAGGCCAGTCCCCAAGGGTATTGTGTATGGAAAGCCAACCAACCAGGGAGTTACCCAATTGAAGTTCCAGCGCAGCAAGAGATCGGTTGCTGAAGAAAGAGCAGGGCGAAAGTTGGGTGGTCTTCGTGTTCTCAACTCCTACTGGATCAACGAGGTCATTGACTATACACTTCTATTTTCTTTAGATAACCCATGGACAGGAGTAATAGATTGATCTGAAATTCCTTACTTAATATAGCTTCTTACAATCATTGCATATAATTCTGTTTCTTTCGCGCCCCTTAGGGGCAGGTTTGTTTGTCAATGCTTAGACTTTGGGGCCTTCAAGGTATGACTTCCTTGGAGGTCTTCGGTTCGAGCCTCACGAGTGAGCTTAATATTAAATTCTTTGTTGTTTTCCAACTTTGTGTTGGGACCGGTGTGGATTCTGTTTCTTGCCTACCTTTCTGACAGTTCTTGTAATTGAAACAGGATTCTACTTACAAGTACTACGAGGTGATCTTGGTTGATGTTGCTCACAATGCCGTTCGCAACGACCCGAGAATCAACTGGATCTGCAACCCGGTCCACAAGCACAGGGAGCTCAGAGGACTTACATCGGCCGGCAAGAAATACAGGGGACTCCGTGGAAGAGGACACTTGAACCACAAGTGCAGGCCTTCCCGCAGAGCCACCTGGAAGAGGAACAACACTCTCTCACTCCGTCGTTACCGTTGATCCCAATGATGTTTCTCTCTGTTTTGGTATCATCGTTATTATTTGCATTCTGTTTGGAGTATTTAGTGGAAGATACTATTTTGATCTAGAATTTTTTCAACTTTATATTTTATATTGAGAATCAATTATCAGGATTTTTCCAAAACTAAGTGATAATTTTTGTTAATCCACTGTCAACTTTTGTTCGGAACACAGTTTGGTTGAAGGTTTGTTGGATCCTTGACCATTAAATATCTATGGATGGCAGATGTCTTTTTATTAACTATGCATTTTAGAAGGTCTAATATTTAAGTATTTTGAGAACTATATGTTATTATTATTATTTTTTAAATTAACTTTGATTAATGAAGAGAGAAATATAAAAGAATAAAAATATTTGATTTTAAGGGAGAAATGCCTTTCTGTTCTCTAGATAATTACGCCAATGATTAATCCTGGTGAACTGGAAGACTTGAACTACAGAATTGTGTTGTTGATTAAAGCATCAAAATTCCAGTTTAGCTATGCGTTTGGTTCGCAATTGTATACTCATTTGAGTGATATACGCAGTTTTTCTATTTTCTGAAAGACGGAAGTTAAATAGAGATATTTCAATTGCATTGCATTGTGCTTGTAATATTTATTTACCTAATCGGATTTAAACTATGCTTCCATGCTTAATATAAAATTTCTACGAAACCCAAAATAAAAAATTATTTATTAATGAGTAAATATAATTACAAATATAGCGTATCACAAATATTGATCTCAATTTTCTGTTCTTTTATATGATTTCAACTTCTAGTTATGGCAGTCCACGTTGCAACACATGCATTAACAAATGATTATTTATCTTTTTTTGGGAAAATATTTTTTTACTGAAATTTGGAGGGTATAGTATGAGTTTGGTCTTTAATTTTATTTCTTGTGTTATTTTTGAGTTTACAATTTTACTTATTTTCTTTTGTGAATTTATTTTATATCAATATAAAAACAATCCATTCATTAATATATTCAAATTAATATTAATCTAGTTATTATTGTAGTCGACATTACATTATATAAGTAATGATATTTTTCAACTTAGATAACTAATGTTAGTTACTATTCAAATGTTAAAGAAATGTCAAACAGCAAAAATGTTTGATTTTAAAACATAGGACTAAATAGAAATTATACTCCAATGGCTAAAAAAAGAAAAATTTCTTTTTTTACTTCAATGATAATAATTAAACTTTTTTTTTTTTTTTGAAAAGGATAATAAGTAAACTAGTTAGCCTTATAATTATCTCAAATGGAAACTTTTTTATTGATCTTCTCGATTCTCGATCTCCTGTACGAAATCTGCATACTTCATCAATCTTCTAAGTATAGAAAGAAAGAATTAATTGCTTGCTAAGCATATTGGAATCACAAATCGTGGTTTAGTAAGGTACCTAGAATCATAGGGTCCCACTAATGTAACCCTCTTTGAGATTTTGTAATGCTACTCGTATTGAATCCTCATCGTGGCTTGAGTATTTCAAACAGATCAGCCGCTGTGCTACATTATACGCCATTCTCATTGGATCATACTGCAGGTAATTCATCTCCATCCGCCTTTTTTCCTGTACATTTTCAAATTTACCACAATTTTAAATATATTTTAAACATAAGTTTCCAAAAATGGGAAAGAGTGAAAGATTGGAAACACAACATTTATTATCTACCACAACCATTTTCTGGAATACTAACAAAAATAATGATAACCATTTGTCTAGTGGTCAAGAAAGATCTTGGGGAGTTCAGAATAGGTTTAATCCATTATGACGTAAGAACTAATTTCTTAGGTGTTTTTTTTACATCCAAATATTATAGAGTTAGGATGGCATGTCCCACAAGCTGGCTCGGACTGGTTATAAAAAAAAATGATTGTGAATGAAAGTTAATTTAAATTTATGTGAAACCATTTTGAAGTTCAAAGAAGGTACGGTTTACAAAATTGAAAGGCAGAATGGAATTCTGAATCCCACTCTAAATCTAGAAGTCTATGGAGACGGATTTTTCATTCTTTTATTTCGATATTCTATCTTTAAATGAAGCCTTAGTTTCTGCTAGTGATCTAAAATAATCTAAAGCTAAAGACTTCCCCCTCTTCTATTACTTGGACAAATTTATAGCAATCAATTCATTAAATTCTGCCTCCTAGTGTGTCTCCATTCTTCGATATCTCCTGGTGCCTAACCTAGGGGCGGACGTGGTTACCCAAAATAGTGGAGCGAAGCTCCGATTTTCCAATTCCAAAAAAAAATTGTGTCTCCTAGTCCTAATAACTTCAGATATAAATTTGAAGTATTTCTCTGTGTATATATATATCTAACAATCAAAAAGAAAACTGTCAAGCCACATTGTGACGATTGACGACCTCCCTTAAATAATTTCTAGTTACTTAGGCATAAACTGAAAATTTGTGTTCATTATAACGTGAACAATTTTATCAAAGAAAGAATTACCCTTTCCACGATCCTGGAAGTAATTTCTCTAGCTGTTTCAATAACCGAGTTTGGCAATCCTGCCACTTCTGCTAATAAAAGGCCATAGTGTGGTACACGTGTCATTCCATCCTTTAGTTGAAACTATGGATGATTCAAATATTCAGTCAGATAAATGAGGGTAGCATGGAATTGGATAATAGATTTATATAAATAAAAAATGTTACCTTGAAATCCAAACGGTTATTCCTTATATCCACATGGAAGTGAAGAATTTTTACGTTTGGATAGATGGTCACTAGTTCTGATAAGCCCTCCATATGAGTAGCAAAAATGGTATAGCTGAGGAAAACAAAGAAGATGGCAAATTGAAGTTCAGAAGTGAGTATAAGAACAGATAACAGTAAAAAACTCAATTCTACACAGATTAACTACCTATTGATATTTGACGGCAGCATAAATTCTTTAGAGAAAAAATATGTCCCAAGTGTAATGAACAACGAAAAAAGGAATATACAAAACTGTTCAGTACTGTGTTCTAAATGGGGCGTACAAGAATAGTTCAATGTTTTAAAAGGCTCACTCAAGTGCGCAGCTCAAGGCGTAGGTCTACCGTCTCTTGTCATTCATGTAACAAGGTACGTGCGTTCCAGTGATTAATTATATATAAAAAAAAAAAAAAGGTTTTGCTTTATCCCTGACCGCAAAGATCCTTGCCTTAAAGATTTTTTTTTTGTCCTTTGTTAACTAAGCATTTACTCACTCTTGTTTTACTTTCTTAATATTCTCATTTCAATTCAATTATGCTATCTCTTCTCTATGAATGTTCTTATAAATAACATGCCTTGCAAAAAAAGGTGCACTTAAAAGCTTCAGTAGACTATTGCACCTTAGTGTGATGCTTTTAAGTAAGCAATTACGACCTGGTTGATTGGTGTAAAGATGAAAATGATATGCAACGTTTGATCTAAAATATCGTCTAACTCTCTTGCAGCGAAGTAGAGTAATTGGTAAGAGTATTACGCTTTCAGTGATAAGAAATATTCGCAGCAACTCCATGCAATTGCAAATCCATCGGAGGAAGAAGTTGCCCTACCAAGTTCATCGACGACAACGAGACTCCTACATGCCAATGAACATAACATTTCAGTAAATTGTGGAATATTTCAAGAGTCTTTCAAGAGCACAGTAGATTAAATTGCCTTTGTGAGACATTCTGCATCACAAAAGCTGTTTCCTTCATCTCTGTCATGAACTGCAATCCCATAATATCTCAATGACAAGATGCTTTCTTGGTACTGATTCTTGATTTGAAATTCGAACTATGGATGGTCAATTAAAGAAAATGAATAATGTAGAAAAATAATACTGTGCTGGAGTTGGACTCTAGACTATCTTCTGTGCCCATTCTTGTGAATATTCGATCAACAACTCTCAAGGTTGAGAACTGTGCTGGAACATAACACCCAATCTGTGCAAGAATAACTAGAAGGCACATTTGTTGAAGGTAGGTACTCTTTCCGCTCCTGCAAGAAATAACGGTTCGTGTCATTTAAAGAGTTCAAGTTGTATAATAGCAGCCTGAATTTTAACCGGGAGTAAATACAGTTCACCTGGCTTAACTGTGTAAGAAATGTTTAAATGAATATGTATTTGTCTTACATGAAACACAAAGATAACGTTCCCTATGGATATGACATATATATGCCACGATTAGATCTTTTTCAATATTCTCAAGATTATTTATGATATGAATTTTTTAAAAGAAATAAAACTGTAGAGAGATTACAGACATTCTCAGGAATGACATATAGGTATATATATAATATATATATATATATATATATCATATAGTTTTGGAATGACATGGTTATAACACTTATTTGATTGTACCTATGCGATAGTACCATAGCAGCATTGATCTTGTGTGTCCAGTGACGATTATGCTTATAATTTGTACTCGTGTAGTTAATTTCTAGAGGAATTTAAAAGAAGGTGACACCAAGTTAAGAGGATGCTTTTAGCATCTTGAAACATGCACGACTTTAGTTCATAAATGCTCCACATTCTGAGTAATTGATCAAATGCACTAGCAATTATCACTGTGTTTTCTAGATCACTCGTTTCTTCTCTTTTATTAATGTCATTTCAAAGAAGTTAAACATTGAAAGATAAAACAGGAAGATGAGGCGAGTTCTTACATATTTGGACCCATGATAATTATCATGTTTGAAGCTTCCGATAAAAATATACTGTTAGCCTGCATGGAAGAAACTTAAATTTCCATCAAATCGAACATCAAGGAATTGATGAACAAAACTAGAAAAAGGTTTCTTCATTTAAAATAATCCAACATTACAACTATCAGCAATTGTCAATGAAGTTATACGTACAACAAAATCATTGTGTATACTTTCTAGGATCGGGTGTCTGGCAGCTTCAATAGCCATCGGGCCATTTTCTATTCGTAACAAGAAAAACCAATCATTCGAGGTTTGTGATTGCAATAAGAAAGATCAGACTGAATGAAAAAAGGACGTGTTGGTTTACCTGTAAAATTTGGCCTAGTATACCGATCGACAGGCTTTGAAGATATTGTATGTGCAAATGAATTAACAATCATATCTAAGAGACACAAGACTTCTGCAAGCAGTGTGAGCACAGAGACGTCTTCTCTTATGGCATCTACCAGTCCTGTATATAAACTAAATTACTTTACAAACTTCAAAATCAAATGTTGGCACTAGGAAATTGTGTTTTCTTCCTTCCCTTGGGTGAGGGTGACGCTAGGGCCTCCTTCCAAGACAAAGACATAGGAAATCACTAATATTTAAAAAAAATAAATAAAATAAAAAACTGCCTGAGACAGAGTGAAAGACCAACAAAAAAAAAATGTAGGAAATTATTGAAAAAATTAATTAGTGGGAATGGAGGGCCTAGGAGGATAAGGCATTTTATCTTCTATATGGTAGGTTGTTCATATGCTTTTACAATATAACTAATCATTCCTTGGTAAACTAAAAATTCGAAGGTATATGTGAACTAAATCATTGGTAGCTCGTGGTTAAAAGATTTACTAAATAATTAAGCATGTGAGATGACCTTCCAGGCAAATTTCTGTTCGTATATAGCATTCTCCTGCTGCAGACTTGTTTCTAACATTCAGCTGCAAATGGGACAAAAACACATGAGCTTTGCTGCATTCTACAGCATAATTTGTTAAGCAAGCAAAAATAGGAATCACAAATTTCAGAAGAAAAAAAACTGGAGGTGTGAAAAACGTTTTCAATGACTTTCTCCAAGCTTAAAATTTTGTGGAACTACAAACGAAGCACCATCTTGATGATATGAAATATTTAGTATTATAGTTAAACAAGTGACCCTTAAGCTTATATCATTTCTGAGAGATTACGTGATTGTGAGAGTGAGAGCATTCTTAACCAATGAGTACAATCAGGGTAACAGATAAAGTCAGTTTGCAGATTAAATTAGGCCATTTATAGTAATTTCTTATGCGCAATTCATACACTTAAAGCAACTATAAACCAAATGAATTTTGAGTTCAACTACAATTGAGAGAGGGGGATTCAAACCCATGACTTCTTGATCATAGGAATACTCGGATGCCGCTAAGCTACTCTCTTGTTGGCATAAACCAAATGAATTTTAAATTGAACTAGTCATCAATTCATAAGAAACCAAATATATGAAGGAATGGTATAACCGTAATTTATTAGTAACGCAGACATTATAGTGTATCAAACAGTATACATGTAACTTCAAACCTAAGATAAATGCAGAATTATCTCCTATTATAGGCATGTTATTTGTTAAACTCTGAGTATGACCGTATAATAAATAGAATTACTCACAGAAGCAAGTTCCAGAGTAGAGCATCGTATATTGTTCCCATGCTTCAAAACCTGAAATTTGTGGTAAGAAGGATGGGACTCAAATAATTGTAAAGACGTCGACAAGAAAGCAAATGTGTCGTGCTTCACCTGAATAAACTTGCCAGGAAGCTTGCCTGGTACATCTTTCCGAGGAATGCTCAAGTAAAACCCTTGCCTATTGTTAAATGGCAGCTTTAAATTTGGCATCTTAAACTCCTCTCGATATTTGTTGGCAAGATTATGTATTGCTGGCATGAGGGTCGCTTTTCATAATTCATATTCTTCTCACATAATAAGACACAACAAAGATGTTTAACTAATAGATTCAACGTATTAGCAGAAGAAAAACCTTCACTGGTATCACAAAACGTCCTTCTTGCAATATCCAACAGTCCATCAATTCCAGCCTTAACCGCAAAACACTGCTGAGTGCGGGCAATAAAAGGAACCCTTGCATGAAGAACATCCTCATCGATAACCTCCCCAATTCTGTAAAGAAAAAAAAGGTTCTTTAAATGACAGAAATAGATGTTCAGTTTATTGAGGGCTACTGTTAAAGATGCCAATGTCGTTCAACATTAAATTAATTAATATCTGTTAGAAATGTTCGTTTATTAGTCAAAATACCGTAACAGTTAGCATTGTATAGTCATTAGCAGGAGCAAGGATACCTCTTTCTAATGGTTGCAAATTTTTCATTTTCACAAATAGAATTGTAGATGTTTGCAAGAAGAAAACTCTTAGCTTCCTTAAGCACCTGAAATATTGAACGGAGCCATCTATAGTATGTGCAGGACTTTTGAAAGCCGTGTATAGATTTGGGAAGCGAGTTACCTTTGAAAGTAAAGGCAATGCCTCAAGAGCAGTTTTCAGCAGAATAATGCTAGATATTAAAATTTGGCTCTTTTTAGCATTATCAACACCCAAAACCTCATTTGTAACTTTCTTTTGCTTGAAGCAGAAGTGGCAAAGTACTCTGTCTGAATAAAAAAACATGGAAAGATGCTTAGGTATAAAAACTTCATTAAAAAATTTCATTCTCACTGACTATTTTTTTTTCTTTTCCTTTTTGGCTTAACAATTTCTAAAGGCTTACCAGTCTCTTTAGGAAATTTACGGAGAGCTTGAGAAAGCCCAAAGAACAATTGTTCATTGCTCATCAATTCATCCTAGAAAAGAAAAGCAAAGGGTTAGAGCAGCACCTTGTAAAAAAGGTATCTGGTAACTACTGAAGTATCAGGGAACAAATTGTATTATTGAATCAATACTTTTATAATATGAGCTACTAATTATTCTGAGCACAATAAGAATAAGCTCTACAGGTTGGAAATTGGAATATCTCATTTTACAGTTTTGATTGAAATACATCGTTAATGCATTACTTGGTCATAGTGAGTTCATTTTACGAAGATACTTCAGGTAAAAATAGACAAGAATTGAATTCATGCTTCACGTTGAGAAACTGAATATTTTCCAGAGTTACTCATTGAAGAAACAATTCTTTAGCTTTCTGTAGCAGGTCCAGCATAGTTTGTCTTGCCCCTAGGTTCTTTTTTTAGAGTGTCGTCAAGTCTTTGCAATGTGACAGGTTTTTCTTTCGTAGTAGTATGGAAGAAGTACTCTCTCAAGCCGAAGGCCAATAGTAAGAATCACAACAAATATGAAAGAAAAACCTATGAACTATACCGGGGCAAAGAATGTGTTACGAGTAGTAAACGGACATTGTTATTAGTTAATAATGTAAAAAGAAATAGTGGGCCTGAGCATGGTGGCTACACTTCTTTATGAAGATTTGTAATTGTTTCTGCAAAAATGCATGGATCCAAGCTCTTCGTCGACAAGTTCTAAAGCAATTTTGCTACAAAAGTTACATAAAAAACCTTTATCTGCCCCTCAGGTTTTCTTCCTCTGATCCCTGATGCACAACAAGTATAGTACCCAATGTTTTCCTTTGTTTTTGTTGAAAGATGGAATTTCAAATTCTCTAAATTCTTCATTTAATAATGAACTCAACAATGGGTTTAAATAGAGTACAACAGATGAAAGGAAAATATAATATCTAATCATAAAAGGAAAAGATACTAATACCATAATAGAGAATATGGAGTTCCACCTCAAAACTAATTGGTAATGAGGGGAGTAACCCATATCTCTTTTATATTGTTATGAGGTCTCCACGATGTGGGATCCTTAACATGCCCCATCAAGATGGTAGCTCTTTTGAGCTCACCAATCTTGAATCAAATCTCAATTTCATTTTAATTGGACCGATACCCGTTTGGGCTTTATGGGCTCTGATACTATGTTGAAAGATGAAATTTAAAATTCTCTAAATTCTTCATTTAACAATGAACCCAACAATGGATTTGAATAGAGTACGAGAGATGATCTAATTATAAAAGGAAAATATAATATCTAATCATAAAAAAAAAAGATGACCTAATCATTAAAGGAAAAGATACTACCTAGTCATAAAAGGAAAAGATAGAAAATAATATTTAATCTATCTAAAAGGAATAAATAATAAAAAATAATAAACCAACAGTTTTACCTTATAGAAATAAAGGGCATGCTACCCATATACGAAAATCTCTTTCCAGATAAGGTGCACATGGTTGATACCCTAACTAACTCTGATTTACTGCTTACCAATTTTAGATCTTAAAACATGAATTTATATATAAGAACTAAAATCTTTCTGTACCTAAATTCCACAACAATCGAATCATACGATTTTAATTCACCACAAACACGAATATACATTAACCAAACCATGTATGATACTGACCAGGCAATCCAGGCGGGCATTAATGGTTTCAATATCTTTTAATGGCTGCAAAAGGTTTGCACGAAGAAGTCTAGACCTGTAACAAAAACTTGACCAAAATTGCAGTGAGTAGAGCATAAAATTTTAAGATAAACATACGAGAGGGACTAAAAACATGCATATTCACATGAGCATTTGGGAATAGGGAATTTACCCTCAACAACACATTCTAACTCTTGTATTATATTTTAGGCATAATTTCTAAAATAATTCATCTATAGCACATTAATTTCTATCAGTGATAAAACTCAACCAGTGATAAAATGAGTCTATGACTGAGTGAACTTAACTAGTGATAGAACTCTATCACTGATTGAATTCTATCGGTGATAGAACTCAATTTGGATTTCCTGCTACAAATGAATTAATTTTGATGTTGTGCTATAGATGGAAATATTTTGCCCTTTTTTATTATACATACAAAATCCCCTTGGGAATAACTACATATCAAAATAATCTTTTACCTTTGGTCAATTAAACGTCAACGTCATCAAAACTTCCCACCCCAATATAAAATGTAATAAACTAAAGGACTTCAAATACTAGATTAGATGATAACATGAACAGACAACAAAATCAATTTTGCAGCAATAGGTGGACCAAAAAAGAAATATATCAACATTCCCAATGTATCCTCGTACCCTCCTATAGTTTTTGTTGTCTTGAGCATGTGGAACAGACTTCTCTTCTTGTTGCTTGTTCCCCATAGGTTAGAGTGAAGTGGCTCAATAATTTCTAAATTTTGAACGCTGCCACCAAACAATTCAGCATCTAATCAAAAGATGTTCATAAAAAAAAAAAAAGAAAAGTATGAATCAATGACTTGGACATATGATATTCCGATCACAGTTACACATGTTTGAGAAGAAAAGAAAACCGGAGGGAACCTCGTTGCATCAATGCTCACATGATCAGATGAGCCATTAAATGTGACCTAAAAGTTACAACTAAACCATCAGGATGGAGTAAGAGCTCAAGAAATAAATGAAAGTCTTGTTCATACTCACTCCGAAAACAAATAAAAAGTGATGTTCGAAACCAGAGAGGGAAAAAGTGTTTTAAGCCTAGTTCCTCAAGTTAATTACAACTGGACAGAATCTTTTGTCCCGTCCAGAGTACTTTATCTTTCAAACCACAAATCACCGCATATCTAGCAAGTAGCAATTAGAACAACAAAAAGCGAAAGAGGAATTGAGCTGTTGCGAAAATTGAAATCCCATAACTGAATTTTAAAAACTGTATTAACAAGGAGTCAAAACTTTAAATTCGGTTTAATGTGTTTCAAATTCGTGAATCAACTCAGCCAAAAATATAGGAAAAGCCTTGTCAGTGGTTAGAATAACAGATAACTTAATCTTTGCACATAGAGTAGTCCTAAAGGTGGCAGCACGGTAGACCTTCATAACACAAAGCAAAGGAATGGGAAAACTAAAAATCATCTTCGCTAATTGAAGGCAACAAAATCACCTACTAGTGAGACGCACTTTGAGAAGTAATGTAGTAGATGAAAAGCAAAGAGTAGCATAGAAGAGATAGGCTCAGCATGTTCTAACTGAACCACTTATATTTCAAGTAATACAACAATTTGTACGACTAACGGTGCATGGTAAAGGAGAATAATGTATGAAATAACCTGCATCTGTTCTACGCTCTCAACCAAGAGGGGAAAGAAATTTTAGATTAAATATTTCATTTCTCAACTTCAGATCAGCAATCTTATTCACATATGAAAACCAGGAATAGAGTTAAGTAACCGAACTACAGAAACTTCACTTGGCTTTTTAGTCCAGTTATATTGGTCATTGTGAGATCATTTTTCTTACAGAAAATCTCATTCAAGCATCAGGAGAAGGGTTAAAACCCTTGAATTCTACTGATTGCCATTTCAGAAAGGAAAATTTACCGTTAAAGAGTGATTGGTCACAATAAACCCCTTCTCTGCTTCTATCCTACGCATCAAGAAGCTAGATTGTTAATCACAACTGAGCATTCAGGCCAACAAGATTACACGCAACAAAAGATTACCATCATAAGACGAAGACTTTTCCTCTCTTCTTATTATTCAACTAGAGATAACACTTCTCATATCAAAGTTATTGAAGGCTCAAGTTTAAAAAATACCATTTAATGCTAGCAGCAGCAGCAGCCAAGCAGAGATAGTACTGTTTGTAATAAGTTTCCAAACCAAGAGCAGAAGGCTCCTTGGCTGCAAGATTCTTAATCAGAACAGCACCCTGAAAAGTTCAACGAAGATATGATCTGAGCAGACTGATTAAAGAACAACATCCACATATAAGACCGAGATACAAAAAATAGAACTTCAAAACAAGAAAGACAAAGGATAATACCTTTGTGTCGTCAAAGCAACCACGAGCCATTACAACCTACAGAGTTTCACATACAATTTAATTATTTTCTATAAAGGTAAGTTGTGTCCACCGACCGTGCATGCCGATTGAAGAACTTACAAACTAGCTGAATATGAATTACCTTCTTCACTGTAGCGTAAAATCTATCTGCCAAAACTGAAACTCCGACCATCCCATCAGGCGCGAGCTTGTTTGGAGGAACAAGAATCACCATCGGATCATAGAAATGCAGCAAAGTTTTTGTATTCTGGTAGGAGCTACTGGTTTCTATATATTGAGAGAGATGAAATGAAGCTGATCTCAAGTCAAATGCAGCAACTCCAACCTGTCAGGAGATTGATATCAACTACGCTATGTCGATAGCCGAGGCCTATTTTTCAGCAAGCAATTAGTATATACACCGCAACAACTTTTATATGACGAAAAGAAGTAAACTCGATCTCTCAGTTCAGTAAATATTAGATTAAACGTTTAAGTCTATTGTGCGCTAAAGAACTATCTACTTACCGCCAAACACAAGTTCCAAAGTGCATCTCTCAGCAGCATAAATCACCATTTCATTTCTCAATCAGTTCACAGAAAAAGACATTTAAGCTAAACGAAATGCATGCAGATCATTGGTACACATAAATTATCTTGACCTACCGTATAATTTCTCTTACTTCCATGACATTACATATCTGATTCATGAATTGAAAAGAGAAAACGTTGGATCAAGAAACTCTCGGATTACTCGTTTTTGTTTCATGAATCAAGAAATGCTGTAGCCAAAGGCAGATTGAGAAAATGTAGGAAGTATTTTCTTTACGCCTCCCGAATTTTAACAGAAAACGAAGAACTCGACGTACTGTGAGGAATTGTATCAGAGAAACTTACCTCCTTAGCTCTGTTCTCGATCAGACCGATCACGTAGCTCGATCTCTCGCCTCCATCGTCTTCCATTTTCCTCAGTTCAAGCTTCGAAAAGTTCTAAGGCGGGCGCCTGCAACATCCTATTTATAATAGCTCTAGCTCTTGTTTACTGCCGAGAAGCCTGAGCGTGGAAACGCATGGACTTGTAAATTTGGCGCGAAACGACGCCAGGGAATCGGAGGCTGAGCTACGGGTTTGTTTAAGAAAAATATTTAGTGATGTTTGGACATCACCTATAAAATAATGTCTATCTAGGTGGTTCAATATAAATTACATTCTATTTAGTTTTAAATTTAAAAGATTAAAAAAAAAAAAAAAAAAAAAGATACGACATATATTAAGCCATATATGTGGACATTAATATTTCTCTCTGTTTAATGGGAAATGAGCCACATGATGTAGTTTTGATTTAGGGAATTTATTCTCACCACTACATTATTATATTTACAATATAATTTCAAAAAAATTCTATGTGTTGCACATAATTTTTTATGAGTGATAAAATTCAACTAACGATAGAATGAGTCTAGAGTTAGTTTTGATTTTATATTATAGATGGAAAATATTTTACCATTTTTTATTATACATGCAAAATCTCCTTTGATTTATGACAAAAGAACTAATTAAACTTTGCAATTACATATTAGATCAAAGATATTTAATCTACTGGCATAAATGTGTGTAAATGATTAATTGCTCACAAATTTTAATGGTCATCCAAAAAATACTAATTAGAATATAAATTATAAATGATATAGCTTAGGGAGAAATTGAAAAGTGGGGCAATGGCGCCCGAAAAATGGGTTCGAACTTCTTATGAGAAACTACCCACTTTTTGTCGTGGGTGCAGAAGGATTGGGCATTCAGCCATGGAGTGCAGTTTCGTGGTCATCGGAGAAGGGTACCATTCCCTTTTGGTGAGGAGTTGAGAGAGTCCTTTGTTTTCTATAGAGCTGAAAGACAATTTTCTCCAAGGCAAGGAGGAAGAGGTCGATGGGTTGAGTTTAGAGAAGAAAATCAAAATAGACAAGAGGAGGAAGAAGGTTGTGGCATTCGGAGGGAAGATGCCAACCGGTCAGGCAGTTTTCCGTCGAATCTTGAGCGGCGGTCCAATAGCAATGTTTTGACGGTTCCGCAGCGGAAGGAAGCGAAGATTTCGAAGGGAATGGTCAACGTAAATTGAATGTTGCATCTAAATTTGGGTTTAAGCAGGGTACGAATTTGGAAGAACGTGAAAAATCGCAGATTTTTTGTAAAGAAAAAATAAATGGGAAGAGACATGTGGCACGGAAACAATGGGTTAGAGCAGTAGATAAAGGGAAAGGGAAAATGTCGTTGGAAGGGTCGAAGAGTTATTATTTGGGCCATTTGAAATCAATTTTAAAGCCCACCAAAATTTTAGTAAAATAGAAAATAATGGTTTTAATTTTGGGCCAAATAAAGGAGTAACTATTAGAGATTTATCCAGCCAGAAAAATAATAATGAGAAAGAGGTGAATATTGGACATGTGTCGATTCATTTGGGCATGGAAGTGGGAGGAGTTGGAAAAAAAAGTTTTAATTCAAGAAAAAATGAATTTGGAGGAGGATGGACCATTGGGGAAAATTTGTGTTAATGAGTTTTCTTTAAAGACTAAGGAGATGATAAATGCGAATTTTAAATTGGATGGAAAAGGTCTCTATAGTATGGAGGAAAAAGTGGTGAGTAAAATGGAAAATATCCTTAGAAAAAATAAGGAGTTTGACAAGGGTATAAAAGGTTCTTCTAAAGAAACTGCTACTAAGAAATTCTCAAATTTTAAATGGAAGAGAAGTGCTCGACTAGGGATGAAGATGGTGGATCCTTTAAATAGTGAATTTTTTAAAGAGTATGACGGACTTAGTGGGAAAAAACATGTAATGGATGTTGTTGAACCAAGGAGGGATGATAAAAGGAGAAAATTTGATTACATTGATAACGTCAATGGGATATCAGCGGAATCTGTTGAACAATCTCGTCGGATGCAATGAAAACCTTATGTTGGAAGGCTCAGGGTTGAAAAACTCTCGATCAATAAGAGCCCTTCGTCATGAAGTGCTCAAGCTATGTCCTCTTTTGGTGTTTGTTTGCGAATCTAAGTGTTGTGAGAAAGATGTTGACAAGTTGAAGTTTGCGTTGAAGTTTGATTGTTGTTTTTGCGTTCCTAAGTATTGGCCTTGGTGGGGGCCTTTTGATGTTTTGGAATTCTAGTTTAGATGTCAGCGTTTGTTTCTTTTCTCAAGGTCACATTGATATCTTAATCAAAGACGAATGGGAATTTTGGAGGTTTACTGGCTTCTATGGGAATTTGGTGCTGAGTAAGCGTAGAGATTCTTGGAATCTCCTAAGAAGGCTCGATGGTGTCTCGAAGCTTCCTTGATTGTTAGGGGGTGATTTCAATGAGATTTTGACTAATGATGAGCAAAAGAACGAGTCTTGCAAGAGTAAAGCAGGTATGTCTGATTTCAGGGAAATGGTTAATGAGTGCTCTCTCATTAACTTGGATTTTTCGGGTGATAGATTCACTTGGATTAAGAATAAAAATTGTTCGTCTGCTACAAGGGTTCGTCTTGATAGGTATTTCGTTAACCGTCTATTTATTTCAAAAGTTGGTAAGATTTCAATTGATCATCTTAATTTTCATTCTTCTGATTGTAGGCTTTATTTATGCAAATTTTAAATGGGTTGGGGAAGGGGTGGTTGTCCCTAAGTATTTTAAAAAGATTATTAGGTTTGAAGATAGTTGGGTCAAGTTTAATGATTGTAAAGAGGTGCTTAAAAGGAACTGGTGGGTGGGTGGGAATAGAGCTAATAATGTTTCAAACTTTATTGGGTGTATTAAAGGGTGTCTTAAATAAATGGCTAGGTGGAACAAGGAGAGACTTAAAGGCTTAATTAGGATCGCCATTGTTGCTAAGGAAAAAGATTTGGTTGTCCTTACTAATGAAGGGAATGAGGTTAGATTTGATCATAGCATGAGACTTGAGAAAGATATTGAGGACCTATTGGAAGAGGAGGAAATTTTTTGGAAGCAAAGGTGATACGAATCGAACCACCAACTTATTGTATTCACATGAAAGAGGAATTACAAGAAGCAAGAAAAGAAGATTCTAAGAGGATAATAAAAATTACAATGCAAAATTTGAAGTAATGGAAGTTCCAGATTTTTACATTTTGGACTTTTTTATTTTTAAGACTTGCCAACCATGCTCATAATTGCAAGTGACCTTCTAGAAGTGTTACTTGAGTCTATTTAAAGCATATCTACCCTCTTGACTAGCATTTAAGCCATGCAATTGACTTTTGGCTTTTTATGTCTTATTTTCTACAAAATGCATTTATTAGCTTTTTTAGTGCTTTTGTATTCCAAGGCATGTACGAATTTTTGGCCTTTAAAATGGCTTATAATGAATTAAAACTTGTGTTTTCTTGAACCCTATTTGGCGTTTCATTTCTTTCAAATCTTACTTTAGGTTTGAAGTTAAATCAATTCATTGGATTAGTCTTGATTAAACTAATTCTGAAGTGAGTTGTCTTAGGATCTAAGAGTGACAATTTTAGATTTTAAGTGTGATCTAAGTTAGCCTTCATTGTGAAATTTTGCAAGGATCCTAGAAGGACCTCTAGCTTTGTAAAATTCAAGCAACGTTTAGCGCTTATCAAAAGGTCTAGAGAGGATTGGCTTAAGTGGGGAGATAGAAATACCAAGTGGTTTCATATGAGAGCCTCTCAGAGAAAAAAGAGAAATTTTATTGACAAGCTTCAAGATCGTGATGGAATATGGCATGACAATGAGGATGAAATTGCTAATATTGCGATCGATTATTTTTCTAAATTTTTTCTGCTCAGCCTAGTGATGATATTGCTTGTAAGAGAATTTTTAACGGGATTGAGAGGAAAATTTCTATGAGGGATTCTCATATGCTTGATAAACCTTTTACCCGTTGTGATATTGAGCTTGCTCTTAAGAATTTAAATCCATCCAAGGCTCCTGGTCCTGATGGAATTAATGGCATTTTCTTTCAAAACTATTGGGATATTGTGGGCGACGAGGTTACCAAAGTTTGATTGGGTGTGCTTAATGATGGGATCCCTTTGGATTCTTTGAATTGCACTTTGATTTCTTTAATCCGTAAAATTTTTAGCCCTGCAAAAATGGAGGATTTTTGGCCTATTAGTCTTTGCAAAATAATTTCTAAAGCAATGACTAATAGGATGAAAGGGATTCTTGATAAGATTATTGCGCCCAATCAAGCGGCTTTTGTTCCTAGAAGGCTTATTACTGATAATGTTGTCTTGGGGTTTGAATGTCTGCATTCTATTAATAAGAGGAAGTCTGGTAAAGTTGGTTGGGCAGCTCTCAAGCTGGATATGAGTAAGGCTTATGATAGAGTTGATTGGAATTTTGTTCTTGGAATGATGAACAATATGGGTTTTAGTCTAAAGTGGATCCATTTAGTTAGTCGATGTATTTCCTCTATTAGATATGATATTCTGATTAATGGGGTTCCGAATGGGAATATTACTCCGCAAAAGGGTCTGAGGTAGGGAGATCCTCTTTCTCTGTATCTCTTTCATATCTGTGCAGAGGGGCTTTCAGTGCTTTTTAAAAAGGAAAAAGATCTTAATCATTTACATGGTTTCAGGTGAATAATCATTGTCATTCTATTTGTCGTTTGTTTTTCGCTGATGATAGTTTGTTGTTTTTCAGGGCTACCAAAGATGAGGTTTTAAAAATTAAAGAGGTTCTGGCATGTTATGAAAAAGCTTCTGGCCAAACGATTAGTTTTAATAAATCTGCCATGTTGTTTAGTGGAAACGTTACGGCCAGGGATCGAGGTTGTTTGAGTAGTCTTCTAGGAGTTAAAGTTAATGAGAATCTTGAGGTCCATTTGGGGATGCCGTCTCAAATTAGTAGAAACAAAAAGGCTCTCTTTCAATCTATTAGAGGTAGACTGGAGAAGTGTTTACAGGTGTGGAAAGAAATAAAGTTGTCAAGAGGAGGTAAGGAAGTCATGATTAAAGCGGTGGGGTGAGCAGCCGAATAGGAATAAGGCTCATTGGATGAGCTGGCAGAAGATGTGTAAGAGTAAAGAGACGGAAGGTCTTGGGTTTTGAAATCTTAATATCTTCAATCAAGCTTTATTGGCTAAGCATAGCTAGAGAATTCTCCTTAATCCGGATAGTTTGCTCAGTAAATTGCTTAGGGGGAAGTACTTTAAAGATGGTAATTTTCTTGCAGCCCCTTTAGGTAATAATCTTTCGCTTGTTTGGAGAAGCATCATGTGGGGTAAAGATCTGTTTCAAAAAGGGTGTAGGTGGAAGGTGGGAAATGGGAGAAGAATCACCATTGGGAGAGACCCTTGGTTGAATAGGAAAGGTAACCCTTATGCTGATGGAGTGGCGGGGGCTTGGAAAGATAAATGTGTGGCTGAGTTGACGATAGATAATGAGGGTTGGAACCATGAGAAGATTCATGATATTTTTTGTTCTGAGGATGCTGAGATAATTTGTAATACACCTTTGAGCTCTATTGTTGTTAGTGATGAGATTCTTTGGAATGATGGTTCCAAGGGGATTTTCTCGGTGAAAAGTACCTATCATATTGGGCTCAATTTGGCTAATCACATGGAGGAGTCTCAATCTGATGTTAATACGGGTTCTGTTATTTGGAAAAGCTTCTAGAAGGTTAATCTTTCACCTAAAATTAAGGTTGGGCTTGGAGTGTGATTGCTAATGCCATCCTTACCAAGAGGAATATTAACTCTAGGGGGATGGATATCGATGATTGGTGTCCTCTTTGTCGAAAAGGTCGTGAGTCGAATATCCATATCATTAAAGATCGTAAGGTTGCTATCCGGGTTTGGAATCACATTTTTCCTTGGTTCTCTAATTTCAAAGAGGTTTTTAAAAGGGGTGGAAAAAGGGATTGACTTTTGGAAAGTCTTGTGTGATAGAATTCCCAAAGATGATAGGGGTAAAGGTATTATCATTATATGGAGTTTATCGAATTTTAGGAATCAATGCTTAAATGGCAGCGGGTTTTTAGAATTTCATAATCTTCAAGTCATGGTTGATAAAACTATTAATGCTCATTCTTTTTTTGATGCAGGTTCTCCTATTAGGTCCAAGCAAGAGGCCATGGTCAGGGTGAAATGGGTGCCTCCTCCGTGAGGGGTGTGTAAGCTTAATGTTGATGCCTCGCTTAGTCCTATCTATAGAGAAGGAGGCGTTGGCTGGGTAGTGCGGGATTGGAAAGGTCGCCCAATGCTTGCTAGTTGGAGATCAAGGTTCAAGACCCTATCTGTTAAGATGCTTGAAGAGATTGCGTAAAGGGAGGGGCTTAATCATTTGCAAGGATTGAGATTTTTACTCCTTATTATTGTGGAGTTAGATGCTTACAATGTTATCACGGCGATTGTTAATGACTCTTTAGATTTTTCTGAATTCAACAATGTCATTGTTGATATTAAATGTTTAGTGGACTCTCTAGGTATTTTGAGTCTGGTTCATTGTAATAAGCTTAGTAACAAGGTGACTGACTTGTTAGCTAAGCACAATTCAATGTTATCACGGCGATTGTTAATGACTCTTTAGATTTTTCTGAATTCAACAATGTCATTGTTGATATTAAATGTT
>JBBMKA010011020.1:39171-103302 GCA_037833695.1 Sechiopsis laciniata
TAGTGGACTCTCTAAGTATTTTGAGTCTGGTTCATTGTAATAAGCTTAGTAACAAGGTGACTGACTTGTTAGCTAAGCACAATTCAATGGACTATTTTTGTTGGAAGGCTTCCTTTCTCTTTGTTGAGAATGAGCATATTTTTTGGAGGGGGAATCTCCCCCTGACATTGTTTCCGCTTTGGAAGCGGATTGTCATGATTTGGGGTGTGTTTAATGAAGTTTGTTTGTTTTCAAAAAAAACAAAAAAAAAAGCTTAGGGAGAAATCAAAGTTTTTGCTATTTAATCGAATTTATAAGCTCATGATGATTAAGTCATATATAATATCACTAAAACATTATTAAGTTATATATATGATACCACTAAAACTATATCTCTTTTGATATCCGATCTCGCTTCAAGGAGGAACGAAATATTTGACTAATTAATCCATGCTGGTGAGAGATGAATTGTATTTGTGATCATTTTAAGTTGGTCCAATGCTTTATAAAGTTTTGCAAATTTGTGAATAAAATGTAACAAATGCTCATTTTTCTACGTGAAGGAAAAATGTACATTAATTAGCAAAACGCCTCAATAGTCTAACACAATACAATATTTTTTAGTTCAATGAAATCGAGATTCAAACTGGTAGCATCTTAAATTATAAGCACACATTTTATCCTAATTAATTATGCTCTTATTGGTATCTCAACACAATTCAATTAGTGTACCTGCAACCTTACTTTTTGTTTTGAACTATAATATTACAGTATAAATTTAACCACTTTTACATTTTATTTTTCGTTCTGGAAAAAAAAAAAAAAAAAAAACTGTTCTTACCCTTAACCAAAAGAATATCATACATGATCTTGGAATCATCTCACAAAATTCAATACTGGTTTCAGAACTTGCCTACTTATCCTCCATGACTTCGGCAATGGTGACAAATCGACCGGTCTCTATAGAAAGTTGTGCAGCAACTCCCATGGCGACTGAAATCAATCCATCTTGTAAGTCCACTGCAGGAACTTGTTCATCTTTAGCTCTGATCACAGACAAAAAGTTCAAGTGTTCCAAATAGCTAGAGCCATGATGCAGACCTTCGTACCTAACATCAAAATTGATTTGTGATTAAAAAATAAGTGTTTTTATGGACTGAAGAAAGTGTAAGAAGGTGTTTGGATGAGGTTTTAGATGAAGAGTTAGTTTGAGTAGTTAGAAGTTGAGAGTTGCAGCCAAAAACTCGTTTAGATGTGATTTTTTTTTTTGTAAAGGAATTAGAGACAATAACTTGTTTGGATGTGGATTTGAAATTAGTAATTATTTTGAGTAGTTAAAAAAGAATGATTAGAAATGAATGGTTAAAAATGAGTTATTTGGACTAGTTAGAAATGAAATATTAGAAATGATTGGTTAGAAACAATGAGATATTTTTAGTAGTAAAAATGAAGAGTTGTTTTGAGTAGTTATAATAATTCATTTGGATGTGGTTTTTTGAGGAGTAGTTAGTAAATACTCATTTTAAATCTTCCATAAATTCAACAACCAAACACTCCCACACCCCTAAGGGGGTGGTGCTTGTTTTCCATATTTAAGGAGGATTTAGATGGAGGAGTTACTAACTCCTCCTCGAAAACTTGTATCCAAACGAGTTTTTACTAACTCCTCATTTTTACATTAAAAAATAACTCTTCATTTCTAACTATTATTTTTTAATCATTCATTTATAACCACTCAATCATTTTTAATCACTCATTTTTAATCGTTCATTTCAAATTAATCAAAATAACTCATTTTTAACCATTCATTTTTAATCATTACTTTTTTAACTACTCATTTTAAATCTATATCCAAACAAAGTTTTGACTCTAACTCCTCTGCACAAAAACCACATTCAAACGAGTTTTTGGCTACAACTCTTAATTTTTAACTACTCAAAATAACTCCTCAATATAACTCATCAAGCTAAATCCTCATTAAATATGGTAAACAAACAGCCCCTAAGAATAGAGTTGGAATGTATGCAGTTCAAGAGAAAGCAACAGACACCAAAGCGGGCTAAGCCCAACAGTAATTGACACGTATCCTCGACTCGACTTAGAGGTTGCAGGTTCGAATCTCCCAGCCCTAAATATTATTGCACTAAAAAATTAGAAAGCAAAAACAACTCACTTAATTCTGCTATCCTCTGCTTTTAATGTTTCGACTCCATCTATTCCAGAAACTCGAGTGCCGAAACGAACAATGTTTTCAGGAACTAAAGCTTCACCCTGCTAGCTTATTAACTCGAGTTAGAAGTACTTCCTCTATCAAGAAATTTTTTCAAATTGGCTATGGCGTATGTATGAGGAGAAATTTTAACTTTACCTTTCCAATATCACCAACAACTGATATCTCCTGCTCGTTTTTGCTTCCCTCAGCGAACATACAAAGATCCAGCATTCCTCTTGAACCATTCTCAAATTCAACTATTACATATGCATTGTCAATAATATCTGGAACCTGACCCAAAATTGAAATGTGTGAATACACTATACAGGGTTGATATTTAGGAGAATGATGATGAACAAATTTAATTCAAATACCATTTTAGTCTGTGTATCTTGAGACTTGTTCTACTTTAGTGTCTATACCTTTAAATGTCCAAATTTAATTTCCATACTCTCAATAAATCTTAAATTTAGTCCCTAAATTAGCTTATGGTTAACTTTTCTTAAAACAAACCAGTCAATATTAGTCTTTCCATCACAAATTTTGGAAACAAATTCACATTTTGTCTTTTCTTGAATGAAAATTATTATCATTGTTCAATAAAAGTTAACTTCAAACAAACAATCCGGCTACTTTTAAAATTTATAGATGGACTGAATTTGATCATTTGAAAGTAACCAATAAATTAATACAAGTGTCCTTCGGAACTATATAATATGTGCATATTTTCTATATCAGTTTAGAATGTAAAGATTAAGAACAATTAATACAAATATAGTATATAATGCTGAAGCTGAACTAACATATAGCAAGTTCTCAAAGGATGTGCAATATTCCAGTGCCAAACAATTTACCTTCCCATCATATATTTCATCTTGGTGATTAACATCAATTGCTCCAGATGCCATCAAACGGACAGGATTTGCACCTGCAAATAGCCTCATCAGATCAAAGAAATGGCAGCATTTTTCCACCAGAGTCCCCCCAGTATTAATATTGAAACGGTTCCAGTTGTTGACCTACTTGAAGAGAATCAAAAGATCAAAATTAACTTTATAAAGCATAAACATAAGAGTTTCAAAACTGACCTTAACCAAGAAAGGAAATCGATGTTCACGAATTGACACCATTTTAACTCGTCCAAGATTCCCACCCTTAACTACGTCAATCAGTTTAGCAACCGGTGGCATGTATCTGTATTCCAGTCCAACTTGAACCAGAATATCTTCCCTCTTTTTTGCAGCCCTTACAACCTATTCCACACGGGAGCAAATATATATTTTTTTCAATTGAGGGATTTGCAAAGCCCGTTTTTACCTCCTATTCTGGTGGAGTCCGATGTTTTAAGTGTAATCAAAGCTTTAGAAGATGACTACTCAGATATTTCAAAATTCAACAATATCATTGTTGATATTAAACATTTAATTGCTTTTCTTGGCATTGTGAGAATTTCTCATTGTAATAGACTTTGTAACAAGGTGGCTGATTTGTTAGCCAAGCAGGTTTCTTTGGATTATTTTTGTTGGTTGACTCCAATCCTCTCTGTTGAAGATGAGTCTCTTTTTTGGAGGGGGAATCTCCCCCTGACATTGGCTCCACTTTGGAGAAAGATTGTAATGGTTTGCTTTTTGGTTAATGAATACTTTTTCTTTCAAAAAAAAAAAAAAAAACTGAAGTGGAGATGCTCATAATGCTACAGGGCCTATGAGCTAGAGTGAAAAAAACGTAGGTTAAATTACAAGTTTAGTAACATTCACAATAGGTTTATGAACTTACAAGTTTGTATATATTAGATCCAATTTTATAAAGTGTCTAATAGGTCGTTCAAATGTAAATTTTGTTTCCAATACGACCTTGAATTTTCAATTTGTGTTTAATAGGTTCTTTGACCTATTCAATCTTTTTTAGAAATTCACGAACTTACTAGATACAAAATTGAAAGCTTAAAGTCCTAGCAGATATAAAATTCAGTTTAAAATCCAACAAATTAGTTAATTTTTACACCTTTCGAATATATTAGGACCTTACAGATATTTTTGAAGTTCATAGACCTATTTGACACAAAATTGACCTATTATACATTTATTAAAGTTCAAGAACCATTGAACACAAACTTTGAGGACTAAAATTGTAATTTAACCTAAAAAGTATTAAATTGCTAATGTTTTGGTGACATGATAGCTAATATTTTCACAACGAGACTGTGTAGGAGAGGAAAATAAATAAATAAAACTGCCACAAAATCAAATGGCTGACCTCTATGCAGTGAGGCACTGTTGTACATAATGGCTTCTCCACAAGTACATGATGAGGCCTAGGATGGTTGATGATATCCATTAGAATTTGATAGTGAGTCATATTTGGACTTGAAATAACCAATACATCACAAAGTCCACTATCCAAAAGCTCCTGGTGCTCTGAGAAAACCTTTACAAAATCTATATCATAAACATTACCAAATTGAAAACTGCTTATAGAATCAAGAGTTAGTTTATGGCATTTGGGCTATTTGAAGGATGACATCTCATTATTTAAGAAAAGTTGAAGACAAAGAGCAGAATATCACCTGGGTCCTGGCCTTACTTTTTCTCTAGACCATATTATATAAATTTATAAGATCAAACGCCTCTAACACTAATCAACTGTGACACTTAAAAAGAGCTATCACATTCTTATAGCATCGTGATGACCAATTATCCATCATTCGCCAACAAGAGTAATAGCTCAACTGGTATAAAGAGGTCATGCATTCCAAATTGTTGAACTCAAAAAAATAATAATAATAAAATTATCCACCATTCATTTATAAAAAACAATATAAAACTGTTTATCAGAACTTCGAAATGTGAGATTTACTAGCAATATTGTTGAGGCCGAGCACATCAGTATTACAGATGAGAGTAAAATCTCTGGTTCTTGGAATAATAATTGGATTAGGACTTTCTCCATTTCGCATAAAACCAGAGAAAATTTTGTTTAGAAAAACATAATGCCAATCATAGAGATTTTCACTATGTAGAAAATCCAGGATCAATCACGGCGGCATAGCACAAATCTAACACTACTTTCTCTACATTTAGAATTCGGGTACTCGAAACTTGATTTCACTTCACAAACTACTTCCAGAAACTAATTAAGAATCAAATCCCGAAAACAAGTTGAAATTTAGGGTTTGAAGGGAATTCAGCGCCATTACCACCAGCGACCATAGGAATAGCAATCAAATCAAACACTCTTGACAGCCACATCCAAGATTAAGGAACATTGCATACCTTAATTTTCCAGCCAAGTGAGTGAGCAAAATCGAGGGCTTGTCGCTGTGATGAATTGTGCGGATCAGCTACGGCGACAACGGCGACGCCTTGATCGCGAAGATGGAAGAGATTTAAGAGGTGTTCTCGGCCCATCATCCCCACTCCAATGATTCCATACTTGACTGTAGTAGCGACAGTAGCCATGGATGAGAAGGAATTGCTTGAAATTGGTTCCCGTTTGGCACCTTAACGCTTCATTGGCTTCTCTACTTGTGGATAAGTTGTATCCTTTTGCCACCTGTATGGCTGTAACTGTATTTTGTTTTTCTTCTTTTGTTAAAAAATGCAAAAACAGCTCTAGTGTACAGATGCCCACCGAGCAGTACGGGGCCGGAGAATGGCTTCTCCGTCTCCGCAACTAAAATCAATCTTCATTCTTCCGAAAATCGCAGTTTTTTTTTTTTTTTTTTTTTTTTGTGGGATTTGAGATTGAGAAAGGGTTTCTTGTTTCTTATTTATATTTTTTTAAATAATAATATTGACTAATTAAATTTTCTTTAAAATTAAAAAAAAAAAAAAAAAATCTTTAAAAATATCTACCAACTTCCATTTAATACCACTAAAAAATTTATACAGTGCGTTCATCATGAAATGTAATTTGATTAATTTTTATTTAATATTATAAGTTTGAAAATTCAAATCACTTTTGTAATGTCAAAAATGTAAGTAATAGTGAATATAGAAAAAATTTAAAAAGTTAATTAGAATATTATAAAAAATAAAATTAATTAGAAAAATAGTGATTTCAAACATTAAATTTTTTTTTATCAGATTAGTTATTTGGCATATTAAACGATATAAATAAGTTAAAAAAACATAAATAAAAATATCACAAATTTTAGTCTTCAACAAAGCTACAATTTTTGTAATCACATTATTTATTAATTTTATAATCACTTATATAATACCATATCAATAAATTAGTAATTAAATTAAGGAAAATATTTGAAATTAAAGAATTAGCCTATGAAAAATTAATCCAAAACAATTTTCTAAATTCCAACGTTTTAAAATGGTAATATGTTATAAGATATGTCATATATATTATAATTTATAAAATATGTTTTTAAGGTAAAAGTCAATAAATATATTCATTTACTGTAAATAATTTTTTTAAAAGATCATAGTCTACCTAAGTTTCATGACAATTATTTTTGTTATCATAAATACAGTAAATATGATACTTAAAAAAAAAAAAAAAAAAAAAAAGTTAATATGATACATTTATTAAAAAATTTCCTATGAATTTAATATAAAACATACCTGAAAGTTAATTTCTAAATGTAATTTTATCATCTCATACTTCAAATTAATTAACATTACGATAAAAATAAAGCTAGATGAAGATTAAATCAAGTAATCGAATAAAAAATTTAAGACATTAAAACAAGTAAAAGAATAAATTTTTATTTTTATTTTTTTAAGTTGGAAGAACTTAAACAAAAGAAAATTCAAATAAATAATTAAATATAAGCCCATCGAAAACTTTAAAGATAGGTTACACACAATTTCAAAAAAAAAAAAAGAGAAAAAAAAAGACAAAGTCATAGTTTTGAACTTATTTTCTTTTGGTTTCATAGACACACAAACACACTTGTAATTATTATGTTTACTTATTTTATTATTATTATTATAGCTTTTTTTTTTTAAGTTCAACAATGTGGAGATGAATCAAGATAATTAATTAATTTAGTAAAGTATAATTTACATTCAACCTCGTAATTTTAAACTTTGATTTCACAATTTCTTGAAATCAAATTCAATATATTGATTCGACATATATATTCTTTGTAAATTCAATAAAACACCAACATATTGAAATTCTTTAAAGATTGAAAATAACCTATAAGAACAATAATTATTTGATTAAAATGTTGGAGAATAAATTGTGAAAAAAACTTCAAACCTATTTCAATGTATTGATTTGACATATTTTTGTACCTTGTAAATTCAATAAAAACATTAACATCTTGAGATGTTGTGTTCAAATGTTGAAAAAAAATGGTGAAGAAAGCTCTAAGACAAAATTCAATAAATGGATTTAATACATGCGTCGCTTGCAAATTCAATAAAACACCATTATCTTGAGTTGATATGTGAAGATTGAAGAGCTGAGGCTTTGAGAATCATGAATTGAGTGAAAAATGAAGGGTAAGATGCAAATGTTGTGGAAGAAATGAGGAAAAAAACTTGTTTTACCCTAAAAATTGGAAGATACAAAACCGTTTAAATTCTAAAACTTATAAAATTTAATTAATTCATCATTAATTATAAATCATTTTCATTTATCAAATACTAAACCATTAACCTTTGGTGGGAATGTGGAATGGTTTTAAAAATTATTGTTATTTAATGAGAATGACATGTTGTGATGTTTATAATAAACAATAAATTTGGTTTCAAAAAAAAAAAAAACAATAAATTTGATTTTAAAAATAACCGTTTATGGCTATTTATAATAAACCATAAATTAAAAATCATTGAAACCTTATTTCGTGTGTGATGGTTGTATAATTCAAAATTTAATTAGAATGGCATGTTGGTAAATTTAAAGTGGTCAAAGGATAAAATCGTCAAAAAATGATTATGTCCTTAAGCCACATTCTAATGTAGTATGATATGATATGAAAACTACCAACAACAAAATCTTCAAAATTATATCACCAACCGTAAGGGAAGTAAACAATAAGAAATGGGAAGCAAGTGAACTTCTCTGAACTTAAAATCTAAGAATTAGCATTTTCTTGTTTCTTATTTATATTTTTTTAAAATAATAATTTTTTTTTTTTTAAATAATGAGAGAAAAAATATATTTCATTAAAAAAAAAATTGTAAATAGGATGGAGATGAGGGAAATGGAGACGGATTGTAAATGGGATGGAGATCAGAGAAACGGGGACGGGAATACATTTCCCGTCCTCGTTTAGCCGGCCGGAAATTTTTTGTCCTTGTCCCCAACTCCATTCCCTATAACGCCTAAATAGGATTCCCGGTCCCGTTAGGAACAAATCCCCACAAAACTCAGTCTCGCAGAGAAAATGGTACTTTACACGTTTATCTTTCTTTAGTTTTTTATTTTATTTTTTTTAATGTGCTAGTGGTTTCTTTTGGATTTCACGTTTTTTTTTCTATTTTAAGAAAGGTTTGAATTATTTGCAAATTAACAATTGTGGTTTCTTACTCCTCCGTTGTCAATACATTTATGGCGTTAGTCCTTCAAATTTCTTAAGGTCAACCAATCCGTTGACTAATTATTACCATTTATCAATTTGTTCGGTAAAAAAAGTCGTCTCTAATCACTTTATAAACTTCTTTATTTACATTTTTTTTTTCTTATTCTGATGTGACTGACTTGTGGATCAATTTTAAGATTATCCTTCAAATTTATTGTTTTTTTCTTATATTTTATTTTTTGTAGTGAGTATTGTTGTATATTTTATTTATTTATTTTTGTTAAAAGCCTATTTGTTCAATGTAAAAGTAAAATAGAGAAAGCCTATTATTTAGGTGTAAAAAAAAAAAAGAAAGAAAACCTATTTTCTCAAACAAATGGACAGAATCATAATAATATTTATTTTTCGAATTGAACCAATAACTATGATATTAAACTGGATTATCACCCAACAAAAAAATAAATATGCTATCAACCTTTCAGTAGGGGTAATTTTAGTTCAGTTTTTGTCGGTTTTATGTCAACCGACAACCAAACTGATATTCTCAATTTGCAACAATTGAGTCCGAACCAACATCCAATAAAAACACAAAACTATTGAACCATTTTTAGTTTGGTTCGATTTCTAGTTTTAGCATTATATTTTGAAAAAAATTAATGAATCTATTTTTCTTTTTCTTTTTTTTTTTGTTTTATTTTTTAGATAAGAAACAATTTCATTATAAATATAAAAGGACATAAAAGATCATATATTCAACTGTTCAAATATAAATAGTCCGCGGTGCTATAATCATCTAAATCCAAATTCCAAATAAATAATGACAAGTAATAAAAAAAAAAGTAAAGTCGGGAAAATTACTTCCAAAATATATTGACATTTGAAGAATAAAAATCATTCACTATAAGTTATTGATCGAGACCTTAGGAAATCTAAATAATGAGAGGAAGATGATTTTTTAGGATTTATTGATAATATATATACATTTATTTATTTTTTGATTCGGTTGGGTTTTTATTGGTTTTTTAAAATGAAAATCGAAACCGAACTAATATTTTTTTATTTTTTCAAATTACAAACCAATATATCTAAGTTTGTACTAAAAAATCGATCTGATTCATTGAATTGAATTGATTCGAGTGGTTTTTGGTCTTTTGTTAGGTATATTTTCCCTTTAAAATAATAATAATAATAAAATATATACCCAATTAAAGTTAGTATAGCGATAATTATTTGGTACCACCAAAAAGGCCATGAATCTCCACCTCCAAACGTGTAAATATAAAATCTCCAAATTTATATTCTGCTCCTCCAATTTCACTATTTCTCAGTACCACGCCCCCAGCCCAGTATAAATTTTCTGTACTCAATCAAGACATTAAAATCCACAACTCTCAGAAACTGAGCCTACCCTACTGCTTTTTCCATTCTAACTATATTGTAAATTATGAGATATATCTTAAAATCAATCGACAATGAGAAAAGTAATTTATCTCTCTTATAAATATTCGTAGGACTCTCCATCCTAACAAACTGACCGAGAAAGCTCAGTTTCAACCTTCAGGAGAAAATCGAACCGAAATTAAAATTTAGGGCTTCGAAGAAGATTTTCATACTGCCTTCAACCAGTCATCTGAATCGTGTTCGCAGCCATGGCCGAAGCTTCACTTCCGTTTTCAGGAGGATTCAAACTTCCGTACAGGCTCGAGCTTCTGTTGGCGGTGGAAATGGCCGTTCTCAAGGTAACTATATAATATGCTACTTCGGATTTGCTAAGTTTTCTATGATCGATTGTACTTTCTGTAAGTTGAGTTTAGATTGCGCATTTGAAGCTTAGTGTTCAGAGTATGTGCAGGTGATTCTTATTTGTTGCCTGGTGCGACGGTGGCTACCTTACTAATACTCGCTGCACTTCATGCTCGTCGGCTCTATGATGATATGAAGGTATCTATTCTATTGTACAATCTATAAGTTTGGATGAATACCGTTAGTTTTTTGCAGTGTTTTTAAAATTTTAAGGCGCATTAAGAAGCAATCATAGCCTACTAGGGCTTAGGCACAATGGCAAAGAAAAAAGGCAGGCATATTTTTTTTGAAAGGCGAAGTATTTGTAATTGTAAGAACATTCATAAAGAAGAGATAACATAATTGAAGTGAAAATATTAAAAAAGAATTAACGGACATTGTAATAGATGGGTTATCCTAACGAAATAATTACAAATGTAGTCAAATTTTAAAATATTTACATCCATAGTAATTAATACGTTTCAATATTGCAGTATTATACAGTATTAACTTATAACTATAGTTGCTAAATTTTTTTAAAAGTGACCATATTTGTAATTATTTTCTGAATTTGACTAATCTAGTAAGTTTCCTTTTTTAATGAAGAAAAACAATCCATAACACAAGGATTTTTGCTTTAAGGATTAGTTAAACTTATTATTTTGTCTAGAGCACGTCATTTTACATGCCTATTCAAGGCGCTCAAGGCACAAGGCTGAGGTACTAAACTTGTGCTTTAAACCTAGGCATTTGAGTGAGCCTTTTAAACACTAATCATTTGAACTACTTATTGCTGGTTTTTCCAGTTTCCTTCTTACTTTGTGATATCGATCTTCAGCTGGGTGATTTCGTTTGTTATTGAACTATTTACTGGTCTTAGGAGTGAGATAGGACGAATTGAATTATCTTTTTGGAAGAAACGGTCTTTGTTATGTAAGATATCGAAGTGGATGGTTTTGCAGATTCAGAAGTTAACTCTCTATCTTTGTTCAGGTTGAAGAGGCACGTGAGAGAGGCATAGAACCCGAGTTCAAGTCGGATATTAAGGTATAAGATCTACATAGTGATAATTAGACATCAGAAATTTCAGTTATTGATGGAAGCATATTGTAGCCAAGTAATCCCAATTTAGTCTGAATGTTCTTCTTCCAAATTGCAGGGAACGTTTTTAAGATTGATGCCTTTGCGTTTAGCTTCAAGATGTTGGGGCCACTTGACTAATGTGGTGAGTAACCTTCCAGCTCTTCAGCTAGAAGTTTTTGTCATTTTCTTGTTTTCTTCTTTGGGTTTGAAAATATGGATGTGATATAATCAAGCTAAAATTTTTCTCGCATAATTTGATTCACTGCATTCTTTCATAAACAGTAACTCTTATTTGTCTCATTGCTGTTAAACTGTATGACAATCCCCGTTCGTTCCACTCATTTAAAAGTTTAGATAAACAGAAACAAAAGGGAGGGAAATCTGAGACTAAATACATTTACTCTACCATTTCACCCATTTTGGTAGCATCTCTCTTAAGTAATCGGCTTATCTTTGGCATTACTGCCATATTTTAGCTATAGGAAAAGATTTCCTATTTCACTCTTTTTATCTACTGTTGCAGTGTTGTCATTGTATATGACATGATGCTATTTTGGTTTAGGAACTTCCGGTCTGGCTGCGTCCATATGTTCATAGGGCATGGGCTCGGGCATTTCATTCAAGTATGATTATTTACCTTATTTTCCCTTCATTTCCATTGAAGTGAAATTTTGTTTCTATTTCATGTTCGGTATTTTGGATTGCTGAGGTTGACATATGCACGTTAACTGAAAATGAAGAGAGTTAAAGTTATTATCTGTTTTACATTTTAGATTTAGAAGAAGTAGCTCTTCCTCTGGATGAATATGCCTCATTACGCGAGTTCTTTGCACGTTCCTTAAAGCAGGGTTGCAGGCCCATTGACCCTGATTTACAATGCCTGGTAACTGGTAACCAGCATCTTGAACATTCAATCATCCTCAAAAAAATTCAATCTAAAAAACTGTCTGAAATGTATGACCTGGTAATTGTCTTTAGGTTAGTCCGGTGGATGGTACAGTTTTAAGATTCGGGGAACTGAAAGGAGCAGGGGCAATGATTGAGCAAGTTAAAGGATTTTCATATTCCGTCGCTGCTCTTCTTGATGCTGGCTCTTTACTTCCCATGATGGCAACAGAGAATTGCAACGAAGAAGCAGTGAACAAGAAAATTGTTCTGTAGTGGGAAAAAGTCATGGTGGAAAATTTCTCTGGCTTATCCTAAATTTTTGGACCAAGTCTCTACATGGTATAGTAATACTAAAATACTTGGATACTCATACGCTATTTATATTGTTGGCGAGCAAAAAAATAATGCTACAGTTTACAAAACAAAATATCATTTGACAAAAGAAACATGGTCAGTTCTTGATGGGAGCATATGGTCAAATTCCTTTATATATTGAGAAATGAAAGAATAAGAAAGGTCTTATGTTGATTCATTGTTACGTATCAAGATGCTAGTATATTCCTCTTAATGAGATCATTGCAAATGAATTTCCTCTTCATCATCCTTGTTGTTCCTCTGAGTATTTGTTGAAGTTTTAATTCTTCTCTGGAAGATGATGTTAGTGACAATTTACTTATTTACATCGTAAATTTTCATTACAGCCCAGTGAAAGGTCTTTTCTACTGCGTAATATACTTGAAGCCTGGAGATTATCATCGAATACACTCACCAGTTGATTGGCAGGTTCTAGTTCGGCGCCATTTTTCAGGTAGTTATATTCTTGGGAAAGTTTATATTTTGGACATCAAATAATACGGTGTTATTGATCTATCTATCTAGCAGAATTTTCAAAGCGCAAGGTGCAGCACAAGGCGATACTCTCCTTGATTGCTTTTAAGCAAGAGGTAATAAAAAGGCGAGGCGCGAGTGAAGAGGGGTGCAACAAATAAATACATAAGTAAATAATATATTGAGCATAAGTTGATAAATAAAACATACTTACAATATTAAATTATTATTTGTATAAAAAATTAAAGTCAACCAAAAGTATAAAAAAGCAAAGATTCTATATATATATATATTTGAAATAATAATTAAATAAATTTAATATCTACAATAAAGATTTCAGATTGTTGTTAGATTTCTTCATGAGTTAATTCTAGGTTATTTTGTGGATATTAAGTTAGCATATTGATAAATAAATAAAACTTTGACAAGGTGCACCTCTTGGCCTGAGGTGAAAGGCAATGCGTAGCGCAAAATGGTGAGGAAAGGCGAGGGCCTGACTGAAGGAGCTCGCCTTGACTTTTTTAGAGGCGCAATACCCCCCTATGTGTAAAGCGATGGCCATAGGTGAGGAAACGCGATGGCCTTGGCCTAGTTCTCTCTTTCATTTCTTGTAATGAAAGTTTGATTTATATCAGAAAAGAAAAGGCTTTTATTCATCAGCCATCTATAATTTTCAGGTCACCTATTTCCCATGAATGAGCGGGCTGTTAAAACAATAAGGAGCTTATATGTTGAGAATGAAAGGGTACTGGCCTGTCTCCCTTCTTTTTCTCTCTCCTTTTATCTAGAACTGCTTGGTTTTTTACTAGTCTGTATGGTTATGATTTTTCTTTATTTGCTTCTATTCAAATATGCAATCCAAATCCTATGAACCTCATTTCGTCAAGAAAATTCAATTCAGAAAATTATCTAGAAATCTTTACGAAGTAACGATCCCAAATTTGTATTTCACAGTTATTAAGGGTTCCTTATTAACGTTGGCATGATGCAGGTTGTTCTTGAAGGTCTATGGCAGGAAGGATTCATGGCAATTGCTGCAATTGGGGCGACAAATATTGGATCTATAGAGGTAATTCCATTGCATGAATGTCAGAAGGAGAAGGGAAAAAATTGGTTTGAGAAGCTGAAACTATATATATATATATATAATGTCAAAAGCAATTTTCTTTTCTAAATGGTTCTGGCTTAGTAATTTTCCGTGTATGAAGATATGTTTTTAGACACTATAGAACAAAATAGGTAACAGATCCACATTCTCGCTTGAGGCATCTTTAAAACGATTGTGAGGTCGTGTCTAGTCCTTTGCACCCAATGTGGTGAATTCTGCACTCGCTACAAACATATTTGGTAGTTCTGAATATCCCACAAGTACCACCTGGAGATTAACTCAAATAATCAACAGTCTTAAAATTTTCTACCATTTCTCTAAATATCCCTATGCATCGGGCTGAAGATAATGTGTAATTGACATGTATCTTCGACTTAAAAGTTGCAAGATCATCGAAATGCTGCATCTCTAGAACTTCATTACTTGCCATCGAAATGCACTTTTATGTGATAATGCATCAAGGTTTACAGATTTATTTGTTAACTTCATAACTCTTGGGTTACTTTGAATGCTTGCAGATGGCGGCTTTCAGCATGGGATCAACGGTGGTACTGATCTTCCAGGCCCCTGTTTCTAGGGACTCCAAATCAGAATTCAAGTTTTCTATTCAACGTGGGGACAGAATACGTGCTGGACAAGCACTCGGAAGATGGGCTTAAAATCTTACAAACAATTACTTTTCAGGTCTTACAATTGTGCAATCAAAGAAAATTGATCAGTTTTCAACAACTGACAAACAATTATTTAACATATTAGTTTTCTTATCAGCCAGCTTCTCCTTAGTCTCCTCCTGATATGCTGGCTTGGACTTGCTGGTGATGGGTATTTCATTTTTTAATGTTGAAATTAGGTTAAAAATGACTTGTATTTTAAGTCCAAATTTAGTCTTGCTACATTCAATAAATTAATATTTATTGTTATTTTAAAATTATTTTAAAGTAATAACAATAGTTTTTCATTTAACATAAGAAAAGACCGTGAATATGTGAATATCTATTCAAAATGTATAAAAAGGTTTCTTTCAAGGTTAACCTGTGACATTACTTCTTTGATGTCTCTCAGTGCCTGGTCTAGAGAAGGACATAATTATCCTTGTTTCAAAAAAAAATTTTATAGAAAGGTTGATACTTGATACACATTTTATTTTTTTGGAAAGTTAACCAGGAACTAATTGGTAGGGACTAATTTAAGATTGATTGAACCATCATTATGTGGTTAAATAAGGGCTTTCTTAAAGAGTATAAGTAATTCCATCTATGGTGTTCGGTAGTTCAATCTATGGTAGTTATTTATTAAAAAATTATTTTTTTACGAATTTATTTGACAATCAAATAGATAAGGTACTCGTAAGTTGGTTCAGATATTCATAAATATGACAATGATATTTTGACCTTTGAAATTAATATCTATAAAATCAAAGCCATAGTTCCATTGAACCTAAAACTTTCAATTGTATTTTAAGGACACATACAAAGAGTAATTTCATGCCTCTATGGTCGTATCTTCAATAACACTAAAATGCGAGTCAACAGTAATAACACATAATTCTTTCAACGGTACAAATGAGGAAATACAATTTGCATGCCATTGATTTCACGAAAAGAAAACAATGACAAAATGCAACGCTTATGGTCAATTATTGGACCATAAGCGCGTCAGTTTCGACAGAAATCTGAAATCTCAATGCATTTTTACATTACCATGTGAACAGCATCCTCCATTAGCTGAGCCCAAAACTGAAATGGAAGTTTCCCTTCCTCTATGGACTAAATCAAAACTTACATCCTGAAATTCCAAATTGCAGAATTTCCATTAGAGTTGCTAAAAGCATCAATCTCCTAAAAAAGATCCAACTCTACTCGTCCCCTAAGTTTTTGTTTTTGAATGTGCAAGAGCATACAAAAAACAACTCCACAATAGAGTTCTTAGCTAACTACGGAAAATGACTCTATTCTAAAATAATAATACATGATAAATACAAAAAGTTCAATGGTAAAAAAGACCTATCCACTTCTCTAAATCCTACTATTTCTAACGAGCCACACTCCCCCCACCAAAAAAATCCTGAAATACTTGCTCCCAAGTATTCTATGATTCTTTCAATCAACCATCATGAATTGACCCTAGTGGTCAAGAAGGTCTTAAAGAACTAAAAGGTTATTAGTTCAATCCATGGTGGTCACCTACTTAAAAAGTATTTCCTACCGGTTTCGACAAACAAGTATTGTAGAGTGAAACTGTTGTCCCATGAGAATAATCAAGAGACGTGTAAGCTGTCTTAGTCTCCTAGGCACTCACAAATATCAACAAAAAAAAAGTTGCAGTTCAATCCTTTCATTAAACTTATCAAAAGTTATGCATATGAATCATGTGACCTTTATGTGGATACCTATCCACATAAAAATCCTTGGTAGAGGTATAGTGTACCGTGGGATAGCTCTCAAGGAGGATAAACAGGGGCCGGGACCTTTATGTGGATAGCTCTCAATTGCCATATTTGATGGAGAGGCGTTAGCTCTCCAGGAAGATGAAAATCCCACCCACACTATGCCTCTCCATCAAATCAAACGCCTCCCGTTTATAACATAGCCTTTCCATCATGAGGGTCACACTGCCGATGGAGGTTCCAGCACAGACGATGATGTTATCGTTATGCAGTTAAAGAAACGAAGAGAAGAGGATACTGGGAGGTCGATTGGAAGGAGAAGACGATGACCGAAACTAACAACACAGCCCCATTCAAATAAGATCCAAAATACACGTACTAATCCTCAATATGCTGGCCATAAAAAACCTTAAGTTTACGGAAAAGTTTTTCCCCATCCTACCTTTACAGAGAAACCTTGCTCAGGATCATGAACATTTGCCAGATTTCTCATGTTTCCACAAGAAGTTCATAAAGAGAGCCTAAAGAAAAGAAATTATAGAGGGAATCCACCCAATAAAGTAAAAAGCTCCTAGTGCTAAGCATTTTAGCTTTCGTATGCACAATATAATCACTCTTTTCTCAACAGGCCTAAAAGACAATTCAATTCAGCGCACAAAGAGAATTCCCTTCACCCCTTAGACGAAAATTCCACCAAAATTTCATTTTCGAATTTGCAAGTTGCATAAGACCCCAGAATCCTAATAACTAACGCTACAAATAAAAGCCCAACTACCAAATTGCACCCAATTCCAATTTCTTCAAGTAAAACCAAGCTCCAATTTCCATAAATCATATCAACAATATCAGATAAATCCAATTTCAGCAAAACCAGATCTCAGAAACGACTAAACTCAACATATAACGCAAAAAATCAAAAGCAAAGAGCTAATAAACTAAGAATTAGAAAAAGAACAATAAAAACGAAGTAAAATTCATAGGCACACCTACGTCAATTTGGAGTAAGAAGAAGAAGAAGGTCCGCGCTTATTCCGGAACATCATGTATCCGAGCGGAAATACGACTCCGATCATCATTATAATGGCTCCAATTATGTATCGGAGTGGACTGGGCGGTTCCACTTCAATGAACGTCCCGAACTGCGACGAACGCAATCATGTTTCCCGGATCAGAAATTAACAATTTCGATTGCACAAGAAAAACAAAATTTATGAAAAGAAAGAACCCTAGAATTTGAGATTGAATTGATGTTCTACGATTTGGATCTTAAAACTTGAAGACTTACAGGCATTTGTCGAACTGAGAGCGAGAGAATCGCAGATGGTGAAGGCCGGGGATTTTAGTAAATGGGGGAGATCAGCCACCCTACATGTTGTAAAAAATGCTCATATAAAATATATATATATATATATATATATATATATTTATTTATTTATTATTAAAATGTGGCGGTAAGAATTTGAGCATGTCAAAATTGCTAATTTCACAAATGTTTTTTCGAGAAATGGTAAGAATTGTCTATTTTTAAAAAATAAATCATCAAATGTCTATCTATTTTTTATATTTAAATTCATTTTTATTTGGGAAAGAGAAGAATTTTTACTCCCCACAATGCCTCTCTATATCTTACGAGTTTACATAAATAATAATCAATATTGTTTTTTAAAAAAATCCTCCACACAAGCCTATAGGAGATTTGAGGAGATCTTTTAAAAAATTTGAAAAAAGAAAAATAGAATTTGAAAAATTCATGAAATAGTCTACATTCAACTAGATTTCTTCCTCATAACCACCTTCAATATCTAATTATTTTATTTTGAATATTTTATTCATTTTTTAATGGGATTCAAATTAATTTTTTTTTTTTTTTTTTAATCATATTTTATATTCATTAACTACTATATCTCATATTTTATTGTTAATTCAAATTATAATTTGAAAAAATCTCTATATAAACAATATTGAATGATAGAAAGATTGATTTTTAGGAATAAAAAGTTATGCCGCCTAACCACATTCCACCTCACTGGTTGAAGATCAAAATTCTACGATCTTTCCCTCAACCTCAACTGTCTCCACATTCACGATCACCGTTGAAGATCATAATTCTACAATCTACCTGATCCATACATTTGCAATTCTCCCTAAATTTCACATCGTAAGAATTTTGATTATGCAATAATGGAGGTCACGCCCACCCAGTTGTCTTCAATGGGGCATGGGATGAAAGAGATATCTACTCCAATTATAAGATAGTGACGATTGAAATAACATACGGTACAAAAATTAGTCAACTTATCGATTTAGTTGCATTTGCGTTTGATATTGGCGAAAGTTTGACGATGACTGTAATGTGCAGCGGGTTTTCCAGCGCCATGTATAACGATTGCTACATCCTTGGAGAAAATGTACTCGTACACACTGAGACGTACAACACAAACAACTCTGGTGCCTCAGTTGCGTTAAAAGTTGGGCTCATGTTGTCAAACAAGGATGAGTTGAAAAAGTTTCTATGCAAACTAGTATTGAGTAAGAGACACTAGTTTTGAGGCATCACAAGTATGTACTCCAATTATAAGACGGTGATGATTGAAATAGCATACGATACAACAATTAGTCAACTTATCGATTTAGTTGCATTTGTGTTTGATATTGGCGAAAGTTTGACAATGACCGTAATGTGCAACAGGTTTTCCAGTGCCATGTATAACGATTGCTTCATCCTTGGAGAAAATGTACTCGTACACAATGAGACGTACAACACAAACAACTCTGTTGCCTCAGTTGCGTTAAAAGTTGGGCTCATGTTGTCAAACAAGGATGAGTTGAAGAAGTTTTTATGCAAACTAGTATTGAGCAGGAGACACTAGTCTTGAGGCGTCATAAATATGTACTCTAATTATAAGAAGGTGACGATTGAAATAGCATACGGTGCAACAATTAGTCAACTTATCGATTTAGTTGCATTTGTGTTTGATATTGGCGAAAGTTTGACAATGACCGTAATGTGCAGTAGGTTTTCCAGTGCCATGTATAACGATTGCTTCATCCTTGGAGAAAATGTACTCGTACAAGCTGAGACGTACAACACAAACAATTCTGTTGCCTCAGTTGCGTTAAAAGTTGGGCTCGTGTTGTCAAACAAGGATGAATTGAAGATGTTTCTATGAAACTAGTATTGAGTAGGAGACACTAGTCTTGAGGCGTCATAAATATGTAAGGATCTGTACTTCTAGTCAACATAATAGACTGATAGTGAATTATATTATGTAGGCAGCTAAACGACACATGAGGTTGCAACGACAACTAGTTCAAACATTTCTTCATGCGTGGATGTTAATGCAGACTTACCCGATTTCTTGGTGGGAGAAGTTTCAGTCGGAAGGTCATGGCAGCCGGGGGGAAAGCTTGCTCTTTAGGGATGAATGGATTTTGATTTTTGTTCCTCTTGTGTTTCACAAGGATATCGAACGATTTTTAACACTCAAGAATTGTGAAGCTCCACCTGCTAAATAATAATTATGCTTTGTGCATGTATGATATGCATTTAATTATTATTTTTATCTCAATACAAAAATCTAACCATCATTTAAAGGCGACTATATGTATGCATATGTAAACGGCTGTATGGACGTTTGGAAGAGATTTCGAAAATTGTTTTAATTTTTTTATTTTCATTTTATATTTTCAGCCTATTTTTTCATTCCTATAATACGATTCTATTTGTTATAATTAAAAAATTTTTTTTATTGAAATTCTCAAGTAGTTTGTTAGAGTGTATCTATAACGAGATTATCAAACAAATTAAAAAACAAATTCACAAAAAAGATAAAATTTTCATTTACAATATAATCATTTAATTATTAAATTCTAGAATATTAGATTTAGACATAAGTTTAAACAATCTAGAAGATTAGGCATTTCATGTTTATTTTATAAAAAAAAAAGTAGACATCTCTCTAATTGTCTTTTTTTCTTTTTTTTAAAAATTTTTTTTTTTTTAGTTCAGTGAAAATAGAATGAAAGATCAAACCATTAACTTTTAAATGTTAATATCAATATCAGGCTATCAAAGAAATTTATATGCAATTAATTTTTAGGTGACCTAGATGAATGAGAATGAATCCACTTTTTTTGTTTGTTTTCTAAGGTCCTCTTTTAATTCTTTTTTTAATAAGTTTATATTAGGTTGAAAATATACCCTCTAATAACCTTTTAATTTATGAAAATTGTAGATAGATATTTAATTTCACAACCAAAACAAAAAACAATTAAAGTAACTTTGTCATCACTCATCACAACCTGATTTCCTATTTCCATTCATTCTCATTGTTAAAGGCATAAACCAAGCATTAGTTTAAGTGCAAATACCAGTGACTTCTTTCATTTGGTTAGAGACTTAATTTTTCCCTCCCACATTTTGCTACATAATATTTTAGAATAAATGTATAAAAATTTATTACCAATAAGATAATGCTTTAACGATTGAGTTATCTATATGGTTCTCTTACATATTCCAAGATTTTATGCACACTAACAATAAAATTCATCTCAATTTTACAGAACTTTTGCACTAGTTATTCATTTTTCAACACAAACTTATTTATATACTCTCACTGAAACTCAAAATCTGTAAAGACCTTCTGGTTGTTTCGATACAATTAACTTGATGAAGAAGACGTTGAATCCCTTGAACCCAGCTCTGCTTATGGATCTTGTTCTTGCACTTGAACTCTACAAGACCTTGTGCAGTTTTCAGGCCGAAATAGACCTCATCCAAGATATCTCTCTTTCTTTCATATGGCCATAGCGATGTTTCGTCGCAGAGCCCGTAAACAACACCTAGAACACAGCAGAGGCATAGTTTCACAAAACGGTTAGGACGAGTCGTTTTCGAGATGACAAAAAGGATGAAGAAATGTAAGATATTAGCATACATTTGTTTTTCTTGGAAAAGGTCCCTCCGACATGCTTGCTTTTAATCGATGCAATAACCTGAAATCGTAGTTATATTCATTACAACATGTATATACGTGTCTCTCGAAAAATCATCTTTGCCTGAGTTATGAATTATTTACCTGAGATTTCTTGTTGATGTAGACAGAGACTTCCTTCCATCTCAGGGTTCCTGTTAGTTTAACAAGAAGTGGTTTAGTTTGAGAAGCTCAATCAGATGTCAATTGTGAAAGTTCTGCTTTCAATTATATCAGTTCATTTAACAAAATTTGTTACGTTTTGAACCAAATATGAAGTCTGTTATTAAACATATCGATCTGCGAGTAAAAAAGTCATAGAAATTGAACTTTGTAAAGATAAAAAAAGCTGTACCTTTACGTGAAAATTGCAATAATTCACCCATACAGGGAAGTTCCTGCTCCTCCATATGGCCATTAAAAGCAGTAGCCCAATGATTTTGAGCCACTATCCTATCTGAAGGACTAACCGAAGCGGTCTTTCGGCCTTCCTTTGGCAATCTCGATCTGAAAGCAGCTTCTCCTCGCAAAGCTGGATTAGGAATACAACATTAAGATCAAGACAAGGAAATCAGTCTGGATAGATAATTAAGAAATGAATGAGCCTTTTGAGAAACTAATGATCTTAATCTTTCATTGAAAAGCCAGAAATATGGAACAGGTACCTGTTGCAGCAGCAGCTGTCAAAGTCATGAGGTCGCCCGGACTCCGAACATCAACTGCCGATCTGATAACCGAACTGACTCGCTCATGGTCAGCGCCAGCGAATTCAGCCATTTCTATGCAATGAGAGGCCAATATCTCAGTAGCCGAGGCCAGAGCAGTGCCCATTTTCGAATCCGAGCCATCAGAGTTCTCTGATGCGGCCACAGCAGCCAAGGCTGCAGCAAGTGCAGCCACAGATAAAGCAGAATGGACTCGAGACTTTTCAATTCTTAATCTATCCTTCTTTTTTACAACACTATTAGCACCCTCCTTGTGGTGAAACTGAAACCATTTTCCAAATGATCCCATCTTCCAAGCATGGGCTGAACTCACAATCTTTCCTGCCTGCACAAAAGAACAAACACCCAACAAAACATTGGCCAAAACACAAAATCAGAGCTGAAAAAACATTAAAAATCTTCAACATCCTTATACCCATCTTTCATTTTCAAAACTAACTTGACATGAATATAAGAAGAAAGCTTACAAGTTGTGGGGGAACAATGGCCTCAGGAATTGTGATGGGGCTCCTTTGAATGTAGAGTTGCTTTTGCTTTTGCTTTTGCTTTTCAGCAAGAGCTTTTGTAATCTCAGAAGCTGATAGACTCCAAGACCTTGCCAAGAACTCCATTGGTTCCTGTGGAGTTTGAGGCTGAGGAATTGAAGGCAAAGATGACACCATTTTCATCTCCTCATCTTCCTCCATATTCTTTAACCCATAAATTGAGCTATATTTCCAACTTGAACAACAACCCTTTTCCATTTTCCCCCAAAAACACCCACTAAAATCCTTCCCACGAGTGTAAAATCAAAGAACCTAGTTTTTTGAAACAAAAAATGACATTTCCAAGAAAAATTCTCTCAGCCGCATTTTCACAAACACCATAAATACCCAAACACAAGAAGAAAAATAAGAGTTTCAGATTCAAATTTCCAACAGCCTCGTGGTCTGAACCACCACAAAATCAGGTTGGGTTTAAGCAAAAAGCAATCAGAAAGAAACAATCGAAAAGCAAGAAGGTCGAAATGGAGAAAATATTAAATAAAGAAATACCATGCAAAAGCTTCGCCCTGAATCCGCGGGGGCTGCTTCTTAACACACGGGCAAGCTGGTGATTCTTCAATTTTAAAGTTGAGAACAGAGCAATTTAGGTAATACAATTATATCAACGAAGTATTGAAGTCATCTTTATAGTTTAATAAGAGTCACACATTAAATTTTTTTAATTTTATATTTTTATTTTTTAAGTTAGAAAAAAAATAATATGTAGCTCTTATTAAACTACATAGGTGAACTTTAATATTTAACTGATGTCAAGGTTAAATTGCTCTAGAACATACCAACATAATTTATACTTATGAATGGAACATCTAACCAATTACGTTTAGTTAGTATTATTGTTGTATTTGTATTGAGGAATAAAGTTTTAAAATATGGATGTTTATTGGGTATAAAGACTTTCAAATATTCAATTTGGCTTTGTTATTATTATTTTTTGAAATCAGCTTTGTTTTTACTTAAATTTTAGTGTTCAATATAAATATATATATATATATATATATATATATATTTTTTTTTTTCTTTTTTTTTTTTTTTTGAGGGAGGGGAAAAAAAAACTCTAGATGTTATTAGTCGGTGTTATTGAATTAGAATATTAAAAATAACACCAACAAAGCCACCAACCCTATTGATAAAAAAAACATTAATAATAATCTTAAATCTAAACTTTATGGATTTTTTTAATAAAAAAATTAACAAATTTCTCGATAAATTCTAAATATATGTTCATATTTTATTGTTGGTTATATTAAAATTAGAGTATTTCTTTTTTATTTATGTATAATTAAAAAAATAAAAAATATTCTACAAATAATAACTTTTTAGATAAAATTTATGCATAGCAAAAACGAAAAAGTTCATGTGTGCAATAGCTTCAATCAATATAATAAATAGTTTTCAATCACTCTACATATAATTTTTAATCATTACCACAAACAACCTTAGTGTCAGCGACTCAATTTTTTTCACATATAACTTTCAATTAGTGGAGCAAATAGTTTTCAATCAAGAGACGATGAAAGACATAATTATAATAAGAAAAAAAAAAGTCTAAAATTTTACTATGAATGAAATATTTATATAAAAAAATGCTATAATTAAAATAAACAACTAAATTTTTTTCACATAAGGTAAATTTCCTTAAAATTATGGAATTCATTTTAATCAATATTAACTTCAAATATATCTAATTTTAAGTTTTTTTTTAGTGAATATTAAAGTTAAACTTTTAAAAGTTTAGAAACCTAAATGAACCAATTTCACATTGTCAGGACAAAAATGGTATTTTAACTCATAAAGTTAGGTGCCTTTCATTGTCCTTTCTATATTTCTCTCCCTTTTGAAAAACTTTTGACCACTGATGTGTATCATCTATTCATTGAATATTTTTTAGTTGCCATTTGATGACATTGTTTTTTTAAATTTTCCTAACAAATGTTGTACTATACGATAGGCTTAATAATTGAATATTTTCAAAACCCCGTTGGGCCACTTGCATGTTCACAGCTTATTGAGCTTACATGCAATTAAATAATAATAATAATAATAATAATAAGTTTGGCGATCACATTTTGTTTTCTCTTGTCCTAACTTTTTTTTTTTTTTTTAAATATTTATTTTTTCTTTTCAAGTTTAAAGTATGTGATAACCCAAATAGATCTTCTAAATAATTAATTCTTTCCAACTTAATAGTTGTATTTGAATTCAACCGAATATTGAGGATTGGAACCATAACATTGGTTTCGTTGTTTTTAGTGGTTATCGAGTTCATCCTAAAAAGATGTGAGAGCAGTATTATCCTTTATGTAAGATTTGTAGTCTTTTTCAATTTGTATTCGAAACTAATGGTTAATAAAGAGAATAGTCCCACATAACACTAATGCTTAGGTTTTCAATATTCCATTTATCTAATTTTTGTACATACTTAACAAGCTTTTATTGAGTCATAGAACTTCCGGTCTGTGTCTAATTATAGGCCATTGCCATTAGTTTCATTATTTTAAGGGGCCGTTTATTTTCTGGTAATCTGGATAATCGGAATCCTTGAATAAGAATAACAAGAAGATTGGTAATCTGGACAATCAATGTTGCATTCTCTCTTATTGCACAAGAAGAATAACAACGAGAACTCCCAATCTTGGCTCATCCCTCTACTCTATCTCATGCCATTGCTCAGAACAACTCAGGCCCTAATCGTTGTCGGCGACCTCATTGCACCCACTGCAACAATGTTGGGCACACTGTAGACAAGTGCTACAAGTTGCACGGGTATCCACCGAGGTACCACCCTCGGAACTCTCAGACTCATCAAAATTCTCAGAAAACTTTTCACTCTTTTGTGAATAATGTAGTAGTTGAACAGCCTGGATCAGAGGCATTATCTACCACTGAGGCCTTCACTCAATGCCACAAATATTGGCTATGCTACAAACTTGTCTTAATGTTCCTCAAGAAACAGACAATGCCATAGCACACCTCGCAGGTACAAACTATTGTGTCCTTAGTTTTATGCAATCTGCTTTATCATCTGCTCCTTTATGAATTATTGATTCGGGTGCATATGCCCATATATGCTATAATAAGTCTTGTTTTTCATCTCACAAGCCTATTAGTACCACAGTGATCTTTCTAATGGTGATCGCATTAATGTCACAATTGCTGGTACTGTTAATTTGTTTGGTTCCATTGTTCTGCATAACGTGTTTTATATTTCTGAATTCTGTTACAATCTCCTTTCCATTAGTGCCATTACTGCCGATAAATCTACATTTGTTGGTTTTTCTTCAAATACTTGTTTCATCCATGACACATCCACTTTGAGGATGATTGGAAAGAGTAATTTGCACAATGGACTATACATCTTGGATGTTTCACCTATACATACTGTTAATGCAGCAGTAAAGCATTCATCAGCTGAGCTTTGGCACCAACGCATGGGTCATGCCCTGTTTACCCCTTAGCAAAACATAAACGTCTATCTTTTATTTAGAACAATAATATTGCTTGCAATCCTTTTGATCTAATACACGCCGACATTTGGGGCCCCTTTAGCACTGTCTCTCTTACTCGATACAAAAAGTTTCTTACCTTGGTGATGACTGCACCAGATTCACTTGGGTATATATGTTAAAACATAAGTCTGATGTTCTCCATATTGTGCTTGTATTCTTTCAACTAGTTTTAACCCAGTTTAGTAAGAATATCAAGACCTTCAGATCAAACAATGTTCCAGAATTATCTTTTACAAAAAATTTTGCTGAAAAAGGTGTTCATCACCAATTCTCGTGTGTTACATGACCTGAGCAGAACTGATCGGTTGAAACTACCTAAAATAATTAACTAATAATCATATCTGTTTACGCAATAAACACCCAATGCTACAATATTCAACAGAATATACGCAAGTATACGCAGCCAATCATAATCAAGTGATAAGTTTACAAGTTATTCTCCACAGGGATTGGTTTTAATCTCTAGATAAGTACTAATTGAAAAGTCACAACAGAAAAGTAAAGGATGTAATTGAGGTCAACTAATGCTACTAAGGCTAAAATTGATAACCATAAAACATGCAACAGAATGCTTTTAACATTGACGATAGAACAGAACACGGGTAATGCTCTCAGCATCCAGACAGAAAAAAAGCAAATACAGAATGCTAAAAACGTTCACTAAGAAATGCTAAATGAAATTGCTAGAAACACTAGAAAAATATCCAAATGAGGTAATAGGTTCGGGTCAAAGGTCTTTTGAGTGTGATTAACATGCAACAAGGGTAAGACTATGGTGAGAAGTGAACTCTACACAACATGCGGTCTAATGCTCTCTTTCAAGATGCATTCATACTCTTCGAGTTTGAGCTTTCGCATCTACACTCGAAGCTAAAAGCAATGAAATGTGCACTAGCGAGGCGACTATTTCTAGCCTCCCTCTTTAACATGCAAAAGATCTTAAGATGTGGACATGAATAGTAGGTATCTAATCCCCCTCTCTTTTGAGATGAAGCAAAAAAGCAAACATGAATGGATGATCAATCGAAATATGTTATTACTTAAAATGGCTATTATATCTTAGTTCAACATCCCCCCCTTACCCAAGATACATGCATCACACACTCTCCCCTTAACCTTTACCTATATACGTTTAGCTCATGATCATGTTGCAAAAGTCCAAAATAGAAGATACGAATGCTAATGACATTGCGTAGCAGAAACTTTTAACATAGATAATAGCATGCCAAGAACAGAAATGCTATGGAATAGTAACTGCTCAATTGAAAGTGCACAAACGGAAGTAAAAATACAAGAAACGCAGCAAGATAACAAATGAAACTTTGGAATTGCTATAACAAGCTAGAGGAGCTATGAACAAGCTCTCTTAGCTAATCAACAATGTTCTAAACAAAACGATTACAAAGTATGAACAAAACTACAAAAACTACCAACATAGGAAAAGTGAATGTTCTAAAAACAGGAAGATAGGAAATGTGGAAATAAATGCTGCAAACACTGATGTTTCTATTCAATTCCAGAAGCTCTCCAATCTCCAAAAATTTCAGAAAAGTTGTCGTCCGTTTTCAACCTAAAAATGGCCTTATATACTCCATTCTTCATCCAAGATCAACAGCTGGGATTCTAGGGCAAAAGGTGTCTTGCTTTCCACTCCCTAGCTGACCAGATCTGACACATTCTGCTCCACTGTCGCGTGCACAGATATTTCAACTTTTACAGGAAAATGGTTTTCCTCGGATCGAATGCTGCAGCATTGGCTTGCTTTTGAATGACTCATCCTTTCTTTCTTCTAACTCTTCTGAATGAAGCATAAGTCCAATGCTTCCAGCATTTCTAATCCTTCAATGATAAAACAAATACTTAGCGAGAATGAGAATTCTTGGAATGCTATCAGGAATGCTTAAAACATTTATGTTTTTGGCCTAAAATTCTAACTTTTTTCCAACTTTCTAATCCTTGCCTCTTATCTGGCATGCATTGTAATTTTAATATAATTCTCTGCCTTAAGGTGATTCTAAGCATGAAAATGTAATAATAATGCATTGATTTCTTTGATAAACACACTCTAAAAGAGGACTAAATAACTCTCTAATTGAGAGTTATCAAGAATTCTGTAGTAGAAAGGAAACACCAGCATCTTCTCGATGTAGCCCGGGCTCTCTTTTTTCAAGCTCAAATTCCCATATCACTTTGGTCTGAGTGTATATTGACAACAGCTTATATCATCAACCGTACTTCTTCTCAACTTTTGAAGTGGACTTCTCCATATGACCAGCTCTATGGAACATCTCCAAACTATTCCTCACTGCGTGTATTTGGGTGCCTTTGCTTTGCATCCACTCTCCCACACAACCGAAGCAAGTTTGCTCCACGGGCTACTAAAGCAGTGCTAGTTGGATACCCCATAGAGATGAAGGCCTACAAATTGTATGACTTGACAACAGGAAATTTGTTCATCTCTAGAGATGTTATCTTTCATAAATCCGTTTTTCGATTCAAAGAAACCCCACTACCCACTATGAGCAACCCCTTCCCACACTTGGTTCTACCTATGGGGATTCGACATCTCTCCTATCCGTAGCTTGGACATAACTCTTATACCATTTATTCCTAATATAGAAGGTTATGATGTTCACACCTATTGAACCTATTGCTGATAATGAGGTTGACGATGTTGAGATTGTTGACCCTCCAAATAAACCTGTTCATAATGAAACTCAAGCAGTTGATACATCCACATACAACAATCAACCAACTAATAATGCTGGCTCTCCGGAAGAATGCTAAAATCACATGTGTTCCTCTACTGAACTCATTCCTCGAAGATCCACACGACCTCACAAACCACCAACATATCTACAACAATACCATTGTGACATTGTTGCTCAAACTCTTATATCTACATCTGCTACCCGATACCCTATCCATAAATTTGTGGACTATGTCTGACTATCTCCATCATATCGTATGTTTGCCGTCAACATAGCCACCCAATTTGAACCTCAAACATACCACAAAGCCCTACCTTTTAATCATTGGAAGCAGGCAATGACCTCTGAAATCCAAGCAATGGAAACAAATAAAACATGGAGTGTGGTTTCCCTTCCTCCATCTAAACACATGATCGGTTGCAAGTGGATATATAAGATCAAGCATAAATCCAATGGTAGTATTGAGTGATACAATGCTCGCCTGGTTGCAAAAGGATACACACAACAAGAATGGTCGACTTCTTTGAAACATTTTCTCTTGTCGTTAAACTTGTAACAGTCTGTGTGTTACTCACTATTGCTATTTCAAACGGATGGCCCTTCATCTAATTGGATGTCAATATTGTATTCTTACATGGAGACTTATTTGAGGAAGTTTACATGGATCTCCCCTTGGGTTATACACTTACTATTACACCACTCACATCTAATAACAAGCTTTTTTTTAGGCTGCATAAGTCAATATACGGTCTTAAACAAGCTTCCCAACAATGGTTCTCTAAATTCTTTGATGGTTTAATATCCCTTGGCTTTCACCAGTCAAAAGCTGACTACGTCTTGTTCATAAGGGGTTCTGATTCCGACTTTATTGCAGTCCTAGTCTATGTTGATGAGACCATCATCATGGGGGCCAACACAAACAATATTGACCACCTAAAACATGTATTACACAACATGTTCAAACTCAAAGACCTTGTGATCGGTTGAGACTGCTCGAATAATTAGATATAAATTTAGTCGAATAATGCACTTTAACGTATGATGTTTCAAGCATTCAACAGATAAACACGCAAGTATACACGTTTGTTTGCAATCAATTGATAAGTTTTACAAGTCATTCTCCACAGGGACTGGCTTATCTAAATAAGTGTAGATCGAAAAGTCACGTACAGAAAAGTAAAGGAAATAATGGTGGTAGACTATTTTTACTTAGTACGAAATTAAATAATATGCAAATGCGACAAAAATGCTAAAGACATTGATGAAATCAACCAAAACATGCGCAATGCTATTAACTTCAGAAAAACAGACAACAATTAACAGAATGCAACGAATGTTCAATGCAAGAGTACTAATGTAAGAATGTTGTAAACAATAGATTTTACTTCAAGGAGATGATAGGTTAGGGTTAAGGGTGTTTCGAGTGTGATTCGCATGCATAAGGCAAGTTTATGGTGAGAAGCGAACTCCACATAACACGTGGTCAAATGCTCTCTTTCAAAATTCATTCATTTTCTTCGAGCTTGAGCTTTCGCCTCTAAACTCGAAGCTAAAAACAATGAATTGTGCATTAGCGAGGCGACTATTTCTAGCCTCCCTCTTTAACATGTAAGAGCTCTTAACATGAAACTAATGGACATGAATAGTAGTTCTCTAATCCCTCTCTCTTTCGAGATGAAGTGAAAAGCAAACATGAATGGATGGCCAGTCGAAACATGCTTTTAATTAAAATGCCTACTATGTCTTAGTTCAACATCCCCCTGCTCACTCGAGAGACATGCATCACACACTCATCCCCTCAACCCTCACCTATATGAATTTAGCTCATGATTATGCTGAAAAGAATAGAAACAGAAGGTAGGAATGTTGTAAACATCATGCAACAGAAACTTGTAATCAAGATTTTAGTGAAATGAAGTAAAATAACAATGGAACAGTAAACACCCAGTTTAAATATAAATAAATAACAGTAACTTCACAGAACAACTTTCAAGAAGATGAAAGAGATTTCAAAATGTATTAAAGAGGTACGATAAGCTAATAACAAACATTCAACAGAAATCCTACTAAAAAACTACAATATAGAAGGCAAAACACGAAAACTACAAAAGAAAGTAAAAGAAGAATGTTCTAAAGGAAATGCAGAAAAACGGAAAATAATGCTGCAAACACTGATGGAGCCTTGTCACTTCCAGCAGCTCTCCAATTTCGGCTTAGGTCCAAAATCCCTGGTCCCTGGTCTCATTCCAAAAATGTGTTTATATACTCATCATCATCAAGGCAGATCAACGACTAAGATTCTAGGGCAAAAGGGTGGCTTGTTCTCCAATCCATGGCCGACCAGATCTGACCTGCAGTAGGGGGACCACGTACAGGCTTTTCTGACACCGCAACTTTTTGCAGGAAACTATTATTTCCGATCGGGCGAATGCTGCAAACATTGACGCTCGCTTGCAAAATGACTTTCTTCTCTTCAATTCTACTCCTCTTATTTAGGCTTTGATCAGCATTCTAAGCATTCAAAAACCTGAAATGATGACAACAAATTAACGAGACAAGGGGCTCTTGAAATGCGATCACAAATGCTTCAAACATTAACATTTCTACATAAAAACTCATGATTTCTTAGTATTTATAATCCTAGCCTCCTTTGCTACATGAAATGCATTTTAAGCTTAATTCTCTATTCATAAGTGGTTCTATGTGATGAATATCGATAATAATACCTGATTTTTCGTTAAAACACCTTATTAGGAGGACTAATTAACTCTCTAATTGAGAGTTATCACCTTGGCATGCTCAAGTACTTCCTCAAACTTGAACTTGCTAGATCATCCAAGGGAATCTATATATCACAAAAACTATACACGCTGCAATTGCTTGAAGAAGCAGGATAGCTGGGATGCAAGCCCGAGGTACTCCCTATGGATCTCTTATTGAAGCTAAAGGTTGATGACGATGATCCTCTTAATGATGCCATGAAATACAGAGCTCTCATAGGGAAGTTGCTATACTTAACCATTTCAAGGCCTGATATCACTTATTCTATGAATAAGTTAAGCCAATATGTTTCCAAACCGAGCAAAGCTCACCTTGCAGCAGTACTACATTTGATTCGTTACTTAAAGAATGCACCAAGACAAGGGATACTTTTAAAACCGTCAAGTTCATATCAGTTGAAAGCCTTTTTTTACTCTGATTGGGCGTCATGCCTCGACACAAGAGGATCCACCACAGGGTACTGCATTTTCTTGGGAGAGTCATTAGTGTCCTAAAAATCGAAAAAGCAAACCGTTGTCTCTCGTTCATTGGCTGAAGTTAAATACAAAGAAATGGTCTTAACAGCTTGTGAACTAGTATGGTTGGTTTCATTACTTAAAGACAAGATTGAAACTCCACGACCATTACTATTTTGTGATAATCAAGCTGCCGTGCACATTGCTTCCAATCCAACATTCCATGAGCGGACAAAACATATTGAACTAGATTGCCATTTCATTCGAGACAAGTTACAAGCCGGATTTCTAAGATTACTACCAGTTCGAACAACTAATCAACTTGCAGATGTATTCACCAAGGCGTTACATGTCCGAATTATGTTTCCATTGATATCCAAGATGGGAATCCTTGATATACATAGTCTATCTTGAGGGAGAATATTAGAGATAAAAATGTAATTAGTTTATTAGTTTGTTCTTTATCTCTACTGTAAATAACAGAAGTTAGTGGCTAAGGTTATTTACTTTTGAAAGCAGTTATTTCCAACTTGTACAAATAGCCCATTCACGGGTAATGAGGAATAACAAGTATCTTTCACCCAAATTTCATTTCTAATAAGATGAGCCACAATTTTCTTATTATAAAATGTATACAATTATTTTTTCTAAAAAAAGTTGTAAGAATTTATGGACCAAATTTGTAATTTCGCCTTAATAATAAATAAATTAACAAATAAAATGGCAAACTGTGAATTCACACCCTAAATTTCAACCAAGCCTTGTACTTTTCTAATAAAAATGTCGAGTAAATAAAGATTTGGATTTATTCTTCATTTTTTTTTTTTTTTTTTTCCAATGAAAAGTTATGGTACTTTTATCCGTGTGGAGCTTTTGAAAAAAAAGTGCAGGAAGTGGAGCTGTCGTTAAAATTACAGAAATTTATGGAAAATGCCAAACAAAAAAGCCTGCTATTGCAATGAACAACTTACGAACCCGGTTTGGACGGTTACCTTCCATTTCCCTTTCATTATCGTTGCTTCCTTTTTACACATTTTCCTCATGATTTATTCATTAAAGAAGAAAAACATATAGCTTATTCTGTATGGTTTTATTTATGTTTTTCCAATTTTATCTCTTAACTATTCAATAGGGAAGTACTAGATATTTTATATTGAGGAATAAAATTTGATTCAAAGAGATATCTATTCATTTTATTGTAATTTTATTTTTGTAGTATGTTTGATTTCTTTCGTAACAATTTACTTGAACTTGTATGCTTTGCTAATACCAATTTTTAAATGAATTATGATAAGGATGACAACCCTATCCGAATCTCCACATTGATGGCTAATTTGTTTTTTTGCATCTTCCAAAATTTTATTGAGATGGTTGTTATCACTTATATACTCATGATCTCCTCTCCATCTAACCAATGTGGGATACTTTGTTTGCATTCCAACAAATTATATAATTGTTTTATAATTATTCTCACATATTGAGCTGCATAAAAAAAAGTGAAAAAATTATAAATTATATAGTTGTTTTATTGAACAGAAAATTATGTTAAGGTTCTGTCATGAATTTAGAACTCTCTTATTTGAAAATTTTTGGCCAAAAGAAAAAGAGATTTCAATTATTATAAACTTTGTGAAGGTTGAGGTTGGAAATAATTAATAAGTGTGCATTCAATTCAATGTAGTAATGATACTTATGAAAATATCAAATTTGGGCAAGAAAATTTATGGTCAAAATTAGTTTTGGAATAACATTGATGAAGTAGGATGAAAATAAGATATATTGATACAATAATTGAAATTGTGGAACCCAACCCAATAAAATACAGCCTATATGGTTATATCGAGTTACAAAACTTTGTATATTTATTGGTTACATTTTTTTGTTTTGTAATTATTATTCAACGACATCTAAGGGTGTGAATTTGAACCTAACCTCTTAATTATTAAGTTATGTTATTTGAAAAATAATATATTTTTTGTGGGCAAAGTAGACTAAATTACAATAAACAATATTCTTATTATCCAAAAAGTTAGAATTTCAAATTATCTCGTTCTCAAATATTATTAAATCAAAAAAAAAAAAAAAAAAAAAATCATTCCTAGTTGTTGCTGAATTTTTCACCACACAATTTAAGAAAATAATAATGACGTGGAAAAGCAATAATTTCGCCTCAACGAAATTCCACCCAATCAAGCGAAGTGTGTGTAAATTCCAAAGATTGTGCAAGCATACACAATTTGTTGTAGCAAGTTTTATCTGTAAGTACAGATCATTCTTCCACAGGGATTTTTATCATGTTCTAAATTTGTTTTCATGCAAGAGTTAAGGGCAGCAAAATTGGTTGATAAATGAATAATGAGTAATCGAAAAGAGTAAATAATGAGAACAATACGAGACTAAGTATCAGAAAGGTTTAGGGTTTTCAGGGCTTCACTTAAGCGACGAGGGTAGCGAGGACGAACAACTGACAGACTTTCCTTAGCTCTCTCGAGCGCCTCATTTGGTTCTCTCAAACTCAAACAACCATTAATTAAGCAATCAGCATTAGGCGAACCTTATCTCTAAGGGTTCCTTGATTAGCAACAAAGCTTACAGTCCTAATGTTATACATGCAAGTTCGCTCTATTTCTATTCTCTCGAAGCAAAAAAGAGTTAATACAGTTGGTTTGTCAACAAAAATGTATATAAGGTTAAGACAACATGCATAATAAGTCTAGTTCGCGTTCCCCTTTCGCCTAAGCTAAACCCTTACTTCCCCATAACCTTCCGACAATGGATTTAGCTACTCATGTTGGTAAACATTCTTAAAATAGATGAAGAAATGCTAAACATGATTTAAAACGAGAATTAAGTAACCAAAAAGATGCACGAGACGAAGAACAAGTAATAATAAAGACAAGGGATTAGAAAACTCCTGAAACTTGATAACTTGAAATTCCTCCAGTGAAGCTCCGGTTACAATCAAAATGTCTTAGAATGCAAGTAAACTAGGCTAGAAAGGAAGAAAGAACTAAAGCCCGGCGAAATCGCTCCAGCGGCTTGAAATCTAATCGAAAGTAAACTTTGGTCGGAATGGAGAAGGAAGCTCTGAAAATGATAATTGGAAGAAAATGCCCAAAAATTCCCCCCAACCCTTCACAATGAGGAGATGCTCGTCTTATATGTCCCCGATAAAAACCTGCGAACCTCTGCTCCACAATCTGCCGCTCAGCCGAAAGCTGCTCTGCTTTGACATTCTCCTGCTCCACGATCCGTTCTGTTCTTGCGTTAGAGCCGACAATGTACGAACGGCTGAGATTTAATTGTTAAGCTTCAGATCTTTGCCACGCGTCCACTTGATTAGATAGTTTGCAACAACTATTCTTTCGCTATGTCTTTGCTTCGCAAGAACGAAATAGGTTCTTCCTGAGCTGTTTTGGCAGGTCTTTCTTTCGCTTGGGCGAGCTCTCCTGGATAATCTGCTTCGCTTCCCATGTTTCACTGCAATCAAACTACAAGTATCAATTCTTTTAACACTTAATAATTTTTACTCAATCATGCACGTTTTGTTGCAACAAACTTCATAAATTTATCCTAAACAGAATTTATAGGATATTTCTCTTAAGCTTCGTTTTTAGTCCGTGGGGGCAAAATTTTATCTCCTAATAATTAATTATAACAAATTGTATCCATAAATATATTAATTTAAGATACTTTAACTCTCAATTATTGAGAGTTATCACTAGTACATGTATTTTTCATTTAAAAAATTAGGTATAACGATTTAGTTTTGTTTTTTAAAATTGAACTTTATATATATATATATATATATTTTTAGTAAAGTTATTAATTTGAGGATTTTTTATGAATAATAAAAAAAAACGAAAGAAATTGAATTGAGGTCAAATTTTAGAAAGAAAGAAAAAAAGTAATTATGGCAAAAACTCATTTGAATATTCCAAAAATTAGGAACAAACATTTTACTCTACTTTGACATTCCAATTCCTAAATTGATGACTTCAATCAAGTAAAATTATGATTTTAATTAAGTTAAACTTATTAAAGTCAATCTAAGTGAAACACATTTGAATGCAATAAAATTGAAATATTTTACTATGTATGAAATATTTTTAAAAATAAAAAAAATTAAAATGGGAATACTAGAATTTGCAACAATTTTCCTTTTAAAATATTATAGTTTTTTAATTTTATTGATAATATATATATTTCAAACTTATTTATTATATTAATATTAAGAGATTTTCATGAGTAACAAAAAAAAAAGGAAAAATATTTATGTATGTCAAAATTTTAGAAATAATTTAAATATAACAAAAATTGATTCACTCATCTTAAATTGATAACGACAAAATTTATAGATTTCAATTCAGTGAAACAAATGAAATTAATAGATTTTAATCAATAAAATTTGAAATCTATAGATTTCAATTAAGTTAAATATTTTATATTATATTCTTTTCAAATACAAAAAATATTTTATATTATACTAGTGAATGGATTGATAGCGTGTTAGTTATCTTGTTTAGTGTATGTGCTCTGTGTAGGGTTAGTCCCCTCCCCACATTTGTTTTGTATAAATTATTTTTTAAGGCGATTAATAATTTATTTAGGTTTTCTAAAAAAATAATAATAATAAATAATTTGTTTAGGTTTAATGTCTAAATTTAAGAAGCCAACAAGAGCAATAGTTCGTACACCCATAATATTTTTAATAGATAATGTTCACAACTTTTTTCATGAATGAAAATTAATTTCAAATTTATATCAGTAATAGACTAATTTTTAGATTTATTTTGTCTAAGAAAAAATCAGATTTATTTAAAATATAAGAACTAAAATGAAATGAGTTTTAACTAATTTAATCTTATGATCCAATATGTTTCTTTTTTCTTGGATGATTTTGAGTAAAACCATTTGTAACCGTGAGGTCAATTAGTATGGTAGATTAGGAGAAACTACTATATTTCCTTTTCAAATATCATTAAAAATAATTATATTTTCCAAAACATGTGAAGTTTGTTGCAACTACACACTTTGAAATTTAGGAATTCTAGAGCATTTGACCAATCTCATCTCACCTAGAATTGGACTAGGTCTATCTTTTTATCCTATGCATTTCTCCCTCATAAGAATTTTTTTTTCAAACACCAACTACCTCTCTAATAAGAGAAAAATATATAGTTCCACACACCAAACATTAGTTTAGATCTTGAGAGGTCATTTAAGTTGGTAAGAAAATTTTCTATCAAAATATTTTTAAAAAAAAATAATGATTATTCTATTGTTTTGGTGAAAAGATATAGCATAAGGTTTGTATCATACCTAAAACAAAGGGTAAAAATCAAGTTTAAAAAAAAAGAGTTTCAATATATTTTATATAACTCAATAACAAAAAAGTTACTGGTTCGAATAACCCGACCATCGAATATTATTGAATTTAGAAAAATGTAAAAAAAAAAAAAAATATATATATATATATATATATATATATATAAAATAATAAGAAGAAAATCAATGATAGAAAATCGAGTGAAATAGTGTATTGATCTACGTATATTATGTCAAAACTAAATATGAGAATTTAAATTTTTATTTTCGTTTAATCTTTCAAGTTTCGTTTCTTTTAAGAAATTATTGCATCTTGTTTATAATTGAAAATGGACAAATCCATGATGCTCGTCATAAATGAAACTTGCTACTTTTTAAATCAAACTATCGATCTTATCCACTTTTTTTTTTTTTTTAAATCCTAAAATTTTAACAATTCTAACATCAAAGAAATGAAATTTGAAGGATAAATAATTTAAGCACTGCCAAGCATATTCTTATCTAAAAGAAGGAATGGTGTTCCTAATTAAACATGTCAAATTATGTCACTTGATCTCCTTAATGAGTGTTTCAATTAGTTTTCTTCTCCAATAGAAAGATTTCTACAATATCTTTTAAATAATTTTCAATGGAAAATGACAAACAGAAACCAAAAATTTTGCCAAACCTTATCCAAAAAAAGTCTGCTAAGGATTTGTTTAGAATGAGAAATAATTGGAAATGACAGTTGTCATATGAATTGAGTTTATGAGAGTTTGTTTAGGAGTCTGACTCCATGTTTGCAATGAAGTAGCCACAAAAAATTCTTCATAAAATCTTTCATAAAACTTTTATAAACTTTACCTTATAACTTTGTATAATATCATTTCTAGTATAACAATATTATTAACCAATATTTATCTAAAAGTGTGAACGGCATTTCTAGACATGTATAAAAACACCATTTAACCTCTTCATTGAGTGACATTATTGTAAATGTCTCTTCTCCAATAGATTTTTTTTTTTTTTTTTTTTTTTTTTTTTTTTTTTTTTTTCAAAAATGTTTTTTTTTGGGAATTTGTAGAAAATGTTTATTAAATTTTAAGTATATAAAATGTTAATTTTGAAACACAGATAATAGAGAGAGCCCAAAAAACATCTGCTAGCTTATCAATAAAGGCCCATCGTGGGGCTCAAATCCATGACCACAAGGTTAAGAGCCTTGCGCACTACCAACTAAGCTACACGGGCTTATTGTTAATTTTCATTAATAAACTTATATATGGTAAATGACTAAGATTGAAACTGAATAGTTACTGGAATAAATAGGGGTTTTCAAGCACAGAAGAATCAACAAAAACAATTAAAACACCCATCGTGTGGTTGTGGTTCGAACCCACGATCACAAGATTAGGTGGCCTTATTGATATTTGAATGTTAATTTTTTTTTTTTTTTATTTGATGCAGCAATTCAAACATTTATTTTCACTTCATATAAAAAATTATTACTGTTGTAATATGAGAACCACGATTTCCAGATTTAAATTTGTGACTTTGAAATTGAAATGTATTACGACTAATTAAGGTAATTAACGCGACAGTGACCCATTCGGTATTTCAAATTAACTCTTTGAGTTCTTATTGATATTGCTACCATCTCATTTCTAATAAATAAACAAATACCTTTGTGAGAACCATTAACATCAATTTGTAAATTAAAAATAATAATAATTTAATTGTTTCTATAGTATGAAAATTGTTTATAGTGATATTATCATCGTTTTATTCGTTTTTTAACCATCCAACTTCATTTTATTGACAATTGATCCAAATTCATCCTACATAAACCTTCTCTTAAATTCTACCCAAATTATCTTATCCCAGTGGAGCTACTTGTACTTACACCAAAAGTCTTTCCCCATGCCAACAAGAATTTAGGGAAGTGTTTGGATAAGATTTTGATGAGAAGTTATTTTGAGTAGTTAAAAATTGAGAGTTGCAGCTAAAAAATTATTTAGGTGCGATTTTTTTTTATAGAAGAATTAGAGTGAAATTCTTGTTTGAAACATTGGAAGTAGATTTAAAATGAGTAGTAGTTAAAAATAATGATTAAAAATGAGTTATTTTGATTGATTTGAAATGAATGATTAGAAATGAGTGGTTTGGAAATGAGGAATTATATTGAGTAGTTATAAATGAATAGTTAGAAATAAGTGGTTAGAAATGATAAGTTATTTTTAATAGTAAAAATGATGAATTATTTTGAGTAGTTACAAAAATTTGTTTGGATCTAGTTTTTCAAGAAAAAGTTAATAAATCTTCGACCTAAACCCACAAATATGACAAACAAACATCCCCTAGCTTAAATTTCAAAAAACAAACAAAAAAAAAAACTCCCCCTAGCTTAGCTAGCATGATGTATAACTCGATTGACCGGTTCGAATCTCCCACCTTCAAATATTGTTAAATATATAAATATATATATATATATATATATATATATATATATATATTCCACCATTTTTATCCGATTAAAAAAGGACATCCATATTTCCAAACATCTCAAAATTGAAACAAATATATTATGGAGACAAAGAAAAATTTACACTTTTTTTATAATTGAAAATAAACACAAAACCTGACAAAATACATCAACAAAGAAGAACTTCAACATTAACAAAAGCAAATGAGCGAAAATAAAACAGGCCAAACAAAATTACAACACATTTTTTTCAACAAAAACCAAGGAAAAAAAAGCAGCACACAAACAATTTTAAAGTATAGCTATACCTGTATAATACATTAAATTATTTGAAGAAGTAGGTATAATGTAACAAGCAATTTGGTAACTGAATGGGTCGGTGACAAAATTGGTTATTTAGTTTGGTGTTAATCTATTTCCACTTCACGGTCACAAATTCGATCCCTAGAATAGGTATTTGTAAATTGTCCATCCCCCAACTTGTATTCAAAAAAAAAAAAAAAAAAACAAGCAATTTAGTACTAAGAGAAATTACAATTTATGGTTTTATTATGTATCAAAAAGTTGAGGACAGTCTAAGAAGAAATTGAATAAGGGCAATCAATTAGTCAATAAATATTGCATGCAGTTAAGCTATAATTTGTTAATAAATTTAGTTTTTTAAAAGAAAAAATAAACAATATTTAAGGTAATGATTAGAACTTATAATCTCTCTTCACATTTGTTAAGTTTAGTTAAATTTAAGCCAACGAACTTGATAGTATTATTTTATAAAGCCAATCAATTAGATGAGAGCCAAATACTAATTTTTAAGATTAAACCTATGATCATAGAGTTGAAATGGACTATCACCAATCCAGATAATCAATCCATTCAACTTACCAATGAGAAAAATGTATGCAGTTTCATTCCCAAAAATAAAACAATGGTCTTTTTAAAAAATAAAAATAAATTGATATACCACAATAGATTCTTTGAGTTTTTTTTTTTTTTTTTTTTTGAAAACACAATTGTTTTTTGAGATAATATACCGCAATGGACTTTGAAAAGTACGGATTGTTTTAACGCCGGTTGAAGATGGCTTCAGATACTACAAAAGAAAATGTTGAAAATGGCTTCAGATGTTACAAAAGAAAAGTACTAATATGTTTGTTTTAGAGATTTCTGTAATTTTCTCAAAAAAAAAAAAGATTTCTGTAATAGAATATTGTTTATGCATTGCATAGGATATGAAAGTAAAGACCCCAAAAGAAATTGTCATTTGACATAATCTACATGTGGGATTTCTCCACCACATTCAGGAAAATAGAAAGTGATATAGATTTGTTAATATGACACAAAAATGAGTTAGAGAATTTATATTGCTCTCTTTTTTTTAGTTCAAGTACAACGATAGAGGTAAGAAAATTCAAATTCATGACCTCTTAAATGGACATACTTACGCCGTTGAACTATTAAATGTAACAAATTTATGGACATGCAAGTCAACGAGCAAGCGCTTAAAGAGGTGGTGAATCAAGATGACCCGCCGAGCTTTGGCTAGCTTGTTTGATATCAATGAATTTTCTTTTAGGCTTTTTGACTTCTCTTTGATCTACGAACTGCATGAAGCTGGTTGTACGACTAATGCGTCTCGTCCTAACAGGTTCGATCTCCTCGACTTCGGGTGGAGTTTCTGGGGTAGATCTTCTGTATTGTAATAGTAATCTAAAGAAGAATATCAAAAGAGCACCAAAGCAGGAAATGCCACAAATTAGGAACAGTCCCCAAAAGCTACTCAACGATAATTGGTTTAGGTTGACTTGGTTGAGGCTCGTTGAACACTCGGTTCGCGAGAGCCATTTGTCGTGGATCTTTTGAAGATCACCATTCTCTGAGAGTTGAAGAATGGCGGTCGAAAAATCAACTGCAAGAGGAGAGTCCCTTTGGAATGCCTGTGATGGAATTTAATTGTTCATGTAAGAACAGTATCAGAGTTTTTTTTTTTTTTTTTTTTTTGAAAACCAAGAAATCGGAGCTTCGCTCCCTTATACCCGGGGCACCACTGACCCGTCCCTAGGCTGTGGCACCGGGATACTTCAAAAGGTATTTTATTTTAAGCGCTCTCCAGCGACTTCGAACTAGGGATCTCTCAAGAAAGCATGTCTTGAAATCCTTAACTTCAACCGCTGGACTACCCCTTGGGGACAAACAATATCAGAGTTAGTTATTGGTTTCTCTAAAATTCCTAAATGAATAACAATAGAAGCAAAGTAGACATCTTCAACATGACTAATAATACCATTGAAATGTGATAGGGTCTAGAAGAAGGGCATAATAGTAAATAGTTAGAGAGTTTGTGAGGAATTTTGGTTATAACCAGAGGGTCGGTGAAAGAGAAAGGTAGGCAATATTTTGGTAAATGGTTTAGGGCTTAAGAGTGATTCTCGAGATGGGAGGTCCAAGTTCTTCTAAAGCTTGATTTATCTTGTATTCAATTTCTTTTATTTTGTAATACAATTCGGGTTCTATCAGAATGAAAGGCTAGGAGCTAACTGATTCATTTTATCCTCGATCATGAAGAAAAATTCAGTTGGTACTTACAAATCCCCATCCACTTTTCGTGAACTCCTGTCCGACCGTCCTGAATACACAATTGGTACCGGACAAGAAAAGCTCAACGTAAGGAAGCTCGTCTACAATGGCAGCTACCCCGCCATCTGCTGGTCCGCGTCGAAGAGCATCGACATATTCCTCTTGATTTTTCAACTTAATGATCCTAGATTCTGCAATGTTGAGCTCATCAATCAAATAATTCATTGCAAATGACCCTTCCTGAACTCCAACGGCATCTGTGCTAGAGATTAAGCTATCAATCCCTTCAACCTTCGACGTTAACTGCTGCACCGTTAAGATTGACGTCAAACTAGCAGTGTAGCTCGAGTTGATAATTAACACAACAAACAGCCATATTATCAGCACCAACCGTCCGAGCGTGCTTATGGTGTTTTCCTCTGTACCAATAGAAGTCAACAAAAAAGGTTCAGGAGTTCCAAGAGTAAATATAATATGATCAACAAAGAAACCTTGATCACTTGTGCAGATGAAACTTACTGTGAGAAAAGAACATTGTGGAGAAACTAAACCTGCAAGTACCAAAGCAAAATTTAGCTATACAAAAGGCCTAAAGCTAAATGGGAAGTTAGGAGCTAATCAAATTCCTTGGCCTTGTCATTGGTAGATTTGATCTGCCTCAATCTAAGAAACTTTAATCTTGTCATTTTTTATTAAAAAGTTTTTGATGTAGTTAGCTAGATTATCCTTGGGGTAATATTTCTTAATCATGGTTTAGAAGGTTATGCCTAAAGTAAAGCCTGTAATGAGTTTAAGCATACTAACCAAAATACTGTTATTAGTTGTTGCCTCGGTGAACCACGGAACTCTTCATTAGTCCGGTGTTCGAGAATCCAAACAACTGCTCCGACAAAAATAAAGAATATTGCAGTGACACCCCACATTTGAACAGTAAACGGCCTGAGAAAAGCCCACGGACTGGACTTCTCCTCTTTGACGACAGTAACTACGACAAGTCCCGACTCCATAAATGGTTGTGTGAAGTCCACGATCTTTGTCCTATTCGTTACGATCGTAATATCGCCAACAGCTGCATCGTATTTCTGAAGATAAAAAGAATATCATCAAGATAAGCATTGTTCACAAACAAAGATAAAAAGAGAGCTAGAAGCATAAAACTAAGTACTCACATTCTGTGAAACTTCATATACAAGATTGTTGTACTCAGGAGTGTCCTTTCCATCTCCATATAATATGTATGTGTGAGGAACTGGATAAGGCAACAAGTTTATGGCAGCTTCAAAGACATCTATACAATATCCTTGAACTCCTGGAGGGTCATTGTCTTTAGACACAAACGCTTTGTAACTCACACGGTTAGGTACCGCAATTTGCAACGGTTTCCCGTTGTGCGGGAACACCCATCCGCGAGGAATGGTTGTTACTTCGCCCGGCCATATTACACTGTATAGATGGTTATTTGGGGAAGCATTAAAAGGCTTTGTATGTAGGTTCTCCGGTGCAATAGTCGATAGACCAGAATAATTCGACCAGTAGCCAATTCTACGCAAACCAGTTCCACCAATGTTCAGGATATCATAGGCTGGATGAATCAAATTTCTGTCATCGCCAAATTGAATCAGCCCACTTACACCTGTGAAGTTCGTTCTCTTAATTGTCTGTAGAAGTTGTTCACCGCCATTAAAAACTCGAAGTGATGTTAAGTGCAGCTGGCTTTGATTGTTTTCGTGTAACTTTGAGTCACTAGAAAAAGATATATTGCCACCTTCTTTAAAGAATGTATGAAGAGCATGAGCTGCTAACCAAACAGAGTCATATGCATAGAGTGCATAAGAGTTGAAGTTTATACTCCTCTTGTATTTTAGAGTCTTCCATTTCGACAAGAAGTTTTTCTTCAAATCGCTGTCCGGGGTGTGGTGGCGAAGAGCAACAACCCCTTGTAACTGATTCATTACATCAGGATTATTTGTTTCAGAAGAATCAAGAAAAGAAGGAAGCCAATCTGTTGCAATCCAAACATAGCCACTGGTCATCATCTGAAGTTCCTTAGCAATGGAAAATACTGATAAACCAGTGTCGGGATTAACATGTACAATATAAACCCGAGATTCCATGAGGTTTACCGAAACCAACAAGTCGCTTATCACACTAGTGGGTGATCCAGGAGAGAAGGCAGCCTTATAAGAGATCCTGGCTCGCTTCTTCGACAGTGCATCGCTCAATGCCGATATCCCGCTTCTGCCATTATCATCATCTACAAAGATGGCAATGACCTCTCTCCATCCAAAATAATCTATCAGATCAGCAATTGCATTCATCTGGAAGTAATCACTCTGCGTTGTCCTAATGAAATACGGGTATTGTAATGCTGACAATGTAGGATCCGTAGCGCCAAATGATAGAAGCGGTATATGGAGTTCGTTGATGACATGAGAAATGACGTGAGCAATGCCTGAGGACTGCGGCCCTATCGCTGCAACTACCTCTTTTTCCATCAGCTGCAAAGCTGTATACATGTTCAAGGAATCAGTTAATATCCTTTGGTGTTACTCTCTCTTGACAAAAAGATCAATGAAAGATGCAAGAAGGAAGCATAAGTGTTATGAAAAACGGAATCAACAATCAAGAAAACATAGAAAATGTAAAACAAAATACAACGATTTACGTGATTCACTAACGGTATGTTAGCTACGTTTACGAGCAAAGACAAGAACTATTTTATTGAGGAGATAAGAATACAAATGAATTGTCAAAACGGAGCTAGTGTTTTAAGAGTGTTTATATAGTGCACTCTCATAAAACTTTAATACCAAATTGAATCCAAGGCATATCTCAACAAAAAGAATGTTAAATATTCTAGAACTTAAACTATTAGATTAGGCAATTTCTTTTCTTTAAAAAAAAAAAAAACTTCATTCATAACATTTAAGAAATGAAAAGCCAAGCTACAGCCAATTGAACATAACCACCCCAAGTTCCCAGATAAATTTTAAGTGGCAATTCATGATCTCATGCTACAGCCAATTGAACCCAACAGTCCTAATTCAGTTAACAAGCTCAAATGTAGTGTGTGTATATATATAGACTTCTTTTCTAAGTTTAAGCAGTACCTTCCACGGTTCCAAGAAATCCGCTGCAGTTTGTGTCGTGTAAGATCAAGTTCATCTTTGTTCCAGGAAGAACGCTGTTATCGACATTGACATCGTCCACAGCGGCTAAAATTGCAGGCTGTGCAGACCTTCCAATAACCGAATTATGAGTGAACAGAACACCAATGTTCAGCACGCTCGGATTCGAAGAACGACCGCTTGCGTTTCGAGAGACACCAATCGCTTCCAAAGGCATCAAAATCCCTAAGAACAATGCAAATAGCAGCACTCTTGTTTTGACCCAATGGCCACTCCTCCAAATCCAAAACATCTCCATTGCTCTGTTGAAGATATTAAATCCCGCAACAAACCATCCTCAGCATTCCTATTTCAAAACCTTCAAAGGGGGAAATTTTTTTTAATAACTTTCACACAATTTCTCTTCCATTACATCATAAATCCAAAGTTTTTTTTTTTAGTACAAAGTGAGGGGAGGAGACCAACAAACCATACGTAGAGGCTCTCAAATAATATGATAGTCAATTACCGATTTTAGGATCGAACTCGTGATTATGGAGTTGAAATTGATTACCACCAATCAATTTAGATAACCAACGTGCCACCAACCCATTCGATATAAAATCCAAAGTTTCTCAAAACCCCCAATTCCTAAAAACAGATTCAACATCAACTTCACAACATTGTTCAAAGAAAAACCAACTGAAATTGAAGTTCCCAAAACCATCTTCTCAGAAAAATCAATACCCATTTGGATTCATCTCATATCAAACTCCATCAAGTAATTAATATTCAGTAGCACCAAACATTTCTTAACATGACACCAACAAAACCCCAATAATCAACTCCAGAAATCTACAAAAATACATGGAACTAAAATATGCAACCAAGTTGAAGAAAATAACGTGCAGAGATTGGTTGATTATATAATAAACAAATTGAATACAAAAGTTGAGATAGTATATCCAAATTACCTGGGCCCAGCTTCAGAAATTTCAGATTGAAGTTAAGAAGAAATAATTTTGAGTTCAAAACAGAGCTAAAAAAAGGCAAAAAACTACAAGTTGAAGTTCTTGTTCTTATACTCTTCAGAGTTGACGAGCTCTCACAACAGTGTTGCCATCTCAAGAAAAGAATTGTTTTCATATACCAACTTTCCACACTTTGTTTCAGTTGCCAGTCTACAGAATTTATGTAATTAAAATATTTATTTTACTTTATAAAATAATATAATAATAAACAATTTTGAATTGGAAAATTTAATAATCAATAAATTGGATAAACGGCTAAAACTTAGTGGGCAGCAGTCACTCTCGTAGAGTACGTTGATGACAAAATGGAGTGGTTTGAATATAACAAAAAATTAAAAACTTGAATGGAGTAAATTCAATTTAATGGATCTGATCGGTTTTTAACACAAAATTGGATATATCGGTTTGTAATTTGAAAAAATCGAGAATATTGGATAGGTTCCGATTTACATTTTAAAAAATCAATAAAAACCGAACCAAACCGAAATATATATTGTCAATAAGTCATATAAAGTCATTTTCGTTAGAAAATTTCCTAAAGTCTTGAAAATCAATTTCTTATAGTAAATGTTTTTTTATCATTCAAATGTCAATATATTTTCTAAGTAACTTTCTCAAACTTTATTTTTTTCATATTAGTTATTATTATTTATTTGAAACTAATTTTACGAAAGAAAATTGGATGTAAGGATCGAACTAGTTAATGTTCAATCTTTTCATTTATTGGCAAGGTGAACGAATGAACCACCGAAAGCAAATAATTTTTATGTTGAGATACATGATTTTTAAAGAGGTGACAAAAAAATTAGACATTGAATCGGATCCAAAACCGAATCAAACTAATTGAAAATCGAATAAATGATTTTATACTTTATTGGACATTAGATTGGATCTATTTTTTGAAAATCGAACAAATCGGTTTGGCACAAAATCAACAAAAATCAAACCAAAATCACTTCTAATTTGAACGAGCGATTGCACAAAAATCATATTTGAAATAGGTTATAGAAAATTTGTATTTGAACATGAAAGTTACATGGAAATCATGTTTGGATAAGATTTTTCTTTTGAATTCAATAATATTTGAGTTTGGAGGATTCGAACTTGTACTATTTTAATTACTAAGTCATACATCATGTCAATAGAATTACCCTTTTACTCCAAAAAAGGAAAAATAAAAAATAAAAAAAGAAATTATGCTTGGATTAATTATATAAGATTGTTTGTAAGAGAAGTAGAAAAAATGGTTATTTTGAGAAGGCATTATAAGAAAACTTTGTTTTAAGAAGAATGAATTGAGGGCTAGAACGTGGATTTTTCTATCCTAAATAAATATGGATAAACTTTACAAATATGAGTTTATTAATTTATTTAATTAACTGAAAAGATCATATTATTATTGATAATTTGAGTATATTAATTAAGGCATGTTTTTTTTTTTTTTACTAATAATATAGGCTATTTATCAAATTCTATAAAATTGTAAATGACAACTTTTTCTAAACTGTAAATTAGAAATGATATATATTATTTATGAGGTTTTATCAAATTTATAGATAAATAAATTATAAAAAAAAATCTATAGATTATTGATGTGGAGGGGACCAATTTGTGAAGGCGGTAGATGTGAGATGTACTGGTATCAAATATCTGAAGGCATTTCAGGAATAGGATAAATAAAGACGTGACAAGATGTGGACCCCATTTTTAATTATTTAAATTCACACGACTTTTTGTCCTCAAACACACAGCCAACCACACGATGCCAAAAACAAGTAAAAGCGATGCCGACGAAGTCCTAAAGAAATATTTAAAAAAAATTAAACAAATTAAAAAAAATAAAAAAGAAAAGAAAAATCTAATCATTAATTTGGCCGTCACGAACGGCGTTACCAAACTATATATTATATGCAAAATATATTTTTGATCGGGAGTTTTTATTATAGATTTCACTTGATTCTAAATTTAAAGAATCCGTAAAAAAAAATTAATTTTTACGTAAATGATCACTATAAATTAAATTTATTATTTTAATTATTTTAATTTTTTTTTATTAGACGATTTTATAATTATTAAAATTTTTATCTTTTTTTTATATCCATAAATATCGTTGAGTCAAGTTTATTCATATTTCTATTATTTTTGTAAGAAATAATGTCTAGAGGTCCAATGATACACCTTGAGCTATTCAATCGTTGAACCGAAAAAAATATTGAACCTTACCTTGTTATAGCATTCTTGTAATATATTCTTTTTTTCTTTTTGTAAGTATATCATAACCTATTATTGATTTACATTTTCAAGGATAACACAAGATCCACAGAGAATCAATGAATAATACTTGTTGCGGAAGAGAGAAAAAGAACCAAAGAAGATGAGTGAATTTCCATTAATTCAATACATGTATAGTAGCCTCTTTCATAGGCTTAGATCTGCTAGCTAACGACTTTAACCTCATAGAAAACGGGTTTAACAAATTTAACAATTTTGTTATTCTATTTAGTTAGCTATTATCGACTCTTTAACAGCCTTTTTCCAGTCAAGGTTCAAACCTTGTTGCCGAGAGTGGCTTTGTCAGGATATCTGCTGTTTGAGCTGAAGAGGGAAGATGCCTAATAGAGATTTGTTTTCGAAGCACCATATCTCGAACAAAATAGATGTTGATTTCTACATGTTTAGTCCTTGAGTGCAAAATAGGATTTGCATTTAAGTGGACGGCACTGAGATTATCGCACCACACAATTGGTGGTTGAGCTAAATGTTTCTTAAGATCTTTGAATAGAGATTCCAACTAGATAAGTTCAGCTGCAACATGAGCAAGGCTGCGATATTCTGCTTCTATACTGGAACAAGAAATAATACTTTGTTTCTTTGAGGCCCACTGAATCATATTTCGCTCAAAAAATACACAGAACCCTGAGGTGGATTTTCGATCATCAGGATCTGATGTCCAATCGGCATCTGCATAACCACACAAAGATAATGTAGAGGGCTTCTGAAATAATAATAATCCATGCTGCAAGGTACCTGCTAAGTACCTTAGAATGTGTTTCACAGCTTTCCAATGTGTTATGTTTGGAGAATATATGAACTGACACACTTTGTTAACATTGTAGGCAATCTCAGGTCGTGTGAGTGTGACATATTCCAAAGCTCCTACAATACTTCGATAAAGCTTGACATCCGCAAATTTCTCACCACCATATCCAGACATTAGAGCACCACTGATCATAGGAGTTGCAATCCCCCTAGATTTCTGCATTCCAGCTTTATTTAGTAGGTCTGAGATGTATTTGCTTTGAGACAAAAAAATCTTTCCAATAACAGGATAGGCAACTTCTATTCCCAAAAAATAACTAAGTTCACCCAAATCTTTCAATGCGAACTTGTTATGCAGCATTGTTACTAAATTATCAATGGATTTTTTATTGCTCCCAGTTAAAACTATATCATCCACATATATCAAAGCATAACAACCATGTCCATTTCTATGACTAACTAATAGGGAAGGATTAGGCTTTGAGTTTACAAACCCCAAAAAGTTGAGAAAAACAGATAATCTTTCAAACCATGCTCTAGGTGCTTGTTTAAGCCCATACAAAGCTTTTTTTAACTTGCAAACCTGAGTAAAACGTGTAGATGAACACATACCTGGTGGCTGACACATATACGCATCCTCATGTAATAGTCCATGAAGAAATGCGTTGTTGATATCAACTTGTCGTAAAGTCCAACGATGTGCTAATGCAAGAGTAAATAAGACTCGAATAGTAACATGCTTGACCACTGAACTGAATGTTTCAGTATAGTCTAAATCAGGTTGTTGATGAAAGCCTTGAGCAACAAGACGAGCTTTATATCGTGCTATTAACCGATCTGAGTTCCTCTTGATTTTGAATACCCATCTGCATCCAATTATTTTCTTGTCATGAGGTGGAGTTACTAAGGTTCACGTATCATTTTTCTGCAATGTATCATACTCTTCTTTCATGGCTTCAACCCAACAAGGACTTTTGAGTGCTTCATTTACATTAGGTGGTTCTCGCTCACTATATTCAATTATGAATACTTTTGGTTTGAAAATTCCATTCTTCCCTCTTGTCACCATAGGATCAGAATTTGATGTTGATGGTAAGGCTACAGTCGAGAGCTCCATAGTTGAAGTATTCTCTATATTTCCAGCAGTGTGTTCAGAGAGTTGAGATGTTTCATTTTTAATATTAGGCAACACTCTTTCATCATGACCATTCATCTCAGATTCTAGGCCATTTAGATTCACATTAATAGCTTGTTTAGTAGATAAGGATAAGTTAAGTCCCTCGTGTGAACCAACCAGCTGTTCATCAGGAGCATTTACTCTCTCGGGTACCGCAGTACTTAACACAGGCATATACCCATCAGACAACTCATGAAAGACTGGGATTTCATTCAAAGGAGAAACGTCTTGACTTATTGCAGCCGAGCTAGTAGAACAATTACTACTTTCATTCTGAGCAGACATGCCATCCTGATGTGCATCAGTTATTATTACTCCCTCAGTCATTTGTGGTATTGTATTTTGTTCAAATACACCAGCTTGCAATGGAACTGACATTTTTAAAAAAGACATATCTTGCTGTTTCTTATCAAAAAATTGTGCAGATGGAAAGGTGTACTCATCAAATTTCACACTCCTTGAAATATATATTCGTCTCGTAGCTTGTACCCTTTATGCTCATTACTATAACCCAGAAAAACACAAGGCAATGATCTTGGCTCTATCTTGTAATTGTTATATGGCCTCAAATTTGGATAACATAAACATCCAAAAATCCTCAGATCACTATAGTTTGGTTTAAGTCCCAGCAGTCTTTTTAAAGGAATCTGTTGATGGGCTGTAGTAGGTGTTCTGTTTAGTAAATATACAGAAGTGGAAAAAGCATCATCCTAGAACTCTAGTTTAAGTTAAGCATGAGACAACAAGGTTAAGCCCATATCAACTATTTGACGATGCTTACGCTCTACTACCCCATTTTGTTTAGAAGTATAAGGACATGAGAACCTATGTTCTATACCTTGAGACTTTAGATAAGGAGTTAGGACTTGAAATTCTCCCCCATTATCAGATTGAAAACGTTTAATACATTTCCCCAATCAGTTTCTCAACATAGGTTTTGAACAATAAGAAAGATTGAAAAACTTCTGACATTGATGAAAGGAAAAAAATCCAAGTATATCTAGAACACATATCAACAAAGCTCACATAATATCTAAATTCATTTCTAGAGGGTACAAACGAGGGTCCCCATACATCAGCAACTATAAGGTCAAAAGGATTAGCATACAAAGTCATTGAGGAAGAGAAAGGTAAAGCATAAGTTTTGCTAATCGCACATGAAGAACAAACTGAATTTTTATTCATATTAAAAGGAATATTATAAGATTGAAGAACAGTCCTAACCATACTATAGGATGGATGACCTAAACGATTGTGCCAAAGATCAATTTTAGACACATTATTAGTAGTATTTAGAGCAAGAACATTAACATGAAGTACATGTGTTAGAGAACCAAAATTTGAAAGATCTGAAATTGACAAAGAGGACTGAGGATGAGCTTTATCCAAGGAAAAAGAATACAGCCCATCAATTAGCTTCCTTTGTAGAAGAACGTTGTTGCTGGTTTAATCCTTCATATAGCAAAAACATGGGTGAAATTCAAAAAACACATCATTTTCTTTAGCAAACTTACTCACACTAATGAGATTTTTAGTAATATCAGATACATTAAGTAGATTCTTCAACTTAAAAATAGTAGAAAAAGAATGTATATTAGATTTAACAAGTGAGGATCCAATATGAAGAACATTCAAACCTGTTCCATTTCCAATATACACTTGATTGTCCCCTTGATATGCATATGTCATTGTCATATTGGAGAAATTGCTTGTAACATGATTAGTAGCACCAGAGTCTGAATACCATTGACCATCTTGATTTAGTTCATGTTCTACAAGAAATGCATTAGATCTAGCCATTGATCCTTTTGAACTAGTTGAGCTTCCATCATTCGAGCTTAAGCTAGAGGAGGATTTTTCATAGCGAAAATAACATTTCTGAGCTATGTGACCAAACTTTCCACATATTTGCCATTGCGACTTTCCATTTGTATTCCAGTACTTCTTGCCTTTTCCATTTGTTGAAGCCTTTCTTTTCTTAAATGCTTCAGACTGATCTGAAATTTTAGTAGAATCAGTAGTTAAATTCACAACCGAATGTGTAAGATGAACAGAAGGTAACGAACCATCTGGATTAATCCCAAGATTTCTGGCAATTCGATTTTCCTGGGCTAAGAGAGATGAATCCACCTTTTGTAATGTTGGAGATTCATCTTTATTAGTTATTACAGATACTGCAGCATCACATTCAGATCCTAACCCAGCAAGAATGTGCATTATATGATCTTCATGACTGATCTTATGTCTTGCAGCCGCAAGAAGATCAACTACTGTTTTGATCTTCAAGAAATACTCATCAAGCTTAGAGCCACCTTTCTTGATCGAATCTAGCTTTGATTTTAGATCCATTATCCTAGCAAGATTCTTAGAAGAAAATTTCATATTCAAAACTTTCCATACCTCATAGGCTGTTTCACATTCCAGCATTTCAAAGAGTGGAGAATTTGACATTGAGCCAAAAAGCCACGTAGTTACCAAGCTATCTTGCCTCATCCATTGCTCATATGCCGAATTAGTTCGCAGATTTCCCGTGGAGCCTTCAGCACTCTCCGTAACCAAAAATTTCTAAGGAATTTCGGCATCTTCTTTGATAAATTTCACCAATCCATGGCCTCTGAGCGCTGTTGTGACTTGCAATTTCCACAGAAGAAAATTTTCTTCATCTAGCTTCACCGTTGTAATTTTGTTTCCAAGACTCACCAATTTCAGATTCGTAGGTGTATCTACCCCATCGGAAGAACTCATTTCTGGTGAAGACGATTCCATCTGGCTCCTTCTTCCTAGATCTTTGCGTCGTTTAGACTCGTGCTCTGATACCAACACAAGATTCACAGAGAATCAATGAATAACACTTGTTGCGGAAGAGAGAAAAAGAAGCAAAAAAGATGAGTGAATTTCCATTAATTCAATACCTGTACAGTAGTCTCTTTTATAGGCTTAGACTTGCTAGCTAACCACTTTAACCTCATAGAAAACAGATTTAACAAATTTAACAATTTTGTTACTCTATTTAGTTAGCTATTATCGACTCTTTAACAGCCTTTTTTCCAGTCAATTAAATTTTACTAATGAGCTCTCTTAACAGGATAGACGAGCAAGATTAAGATTTGTTGATGGGCTCTTTCAACTTGTACTTTTTGAGGTTGAACTTAGAATTGTGTAAGATTCGTAAAGTTACAGACATTAATTTTACCCTTGTGCTTTAACTAATATTTTGGACAAGATTGTTACAATTGCAGCTACATGTTTTTTTTTCAACTTTTGTCATGAATTTTTATATTATCTATATATTTTTTTTTTAGAGTTTTATATTATTTACTTAAAAATGAAAGAAGAAAAAGAAAAGACATAACTAGTAAGAAGTTAAAAAAAAAAAATTTATAGGTATAGCACTACAAAAATCACATATAATGACTATAATCTATAGTCATAAATATCTTATCCGACTAAAAATAAGAATTATTACATTAGGTGTCACGAAAGGTACAACCATGACACTTTTTTTAGGACAAATTAGAGGAAGGAGACCACAAACCTCATGCAAAAAGTATTACTGCTCTCAAATAAATAAGAGTCAAATACCAATTTTCAATATCAAATTCATAATCGTGGTGTTGAAGTGGATTACCACAAAACAATGAAATCAATATGAACACGCCACCAAACCATGACACTTTGTTAAAAGTGTCATAGTAAAATCGGTGATGATACTATATTACAGTCATTATTGAGATATTATGACACTAATCATTGAAAAATTAATAATATCAGTAAAAATGTGTGAACTATTACCATTAATGCCAATAACACATACACATAATCGTTGAAGAAGTATTAACGACACATTAATTGATTTAAAAAAAAAGAAGACACACGGACAAGTACCTTGTGTTATTTCTCTTTAAGACATTATGGGCAAATTATATGTCAGTTACAATGCATACCATTTGAGATAGGGGAGACACAGTGCTAGATGATATGTATAATTCAAATCCACCAAACAGAATGACATGTAACATGATCCTACTTATGTACCCACTTCAATCACATATCATTTCATCTACAATTTGCTCTTATTTTAACTTATTGAATTATTTTTATGGGAAATAGTACATCTGTAGTCCATAGGTTTTGGTTAGTTTTTATTTCATAGCTATATTTTAAAATTAAATAATTTTATTCCTAACATTTTAATAATTATCAATTTTAGTCCTTGTGTATTTTTTAATTTAATTTTTTTTACTTATTTTCTTTGAAAAAATAAATTCATGTCAAAACCAACATAACTATTTTATTAATATATTAAAATTTACAATTAATCTAATTATCATCATAATCAATATTTTGTTATGCAATTAACGATTTTATTATTTTAAAAATTTTAAAATATTTAATTTTGAAATATAAAAGTACATAAAAAAAAACTTAGACACTAAAAATATATTTTTCATTTTTCTTTAAGAGTAAATTGTAGTATTATTTATCATTTATAAAAGGAATAGGTTTAGAATCAAAACTAAACAGAACTGAAAAATGAAAAAAAAAAATCAAAAAATCAAAAAATCAAAAAAATCAAAAATTAAAGGGCATTCAAAATTTCAATATTATTAATAATAAAGCATTTTTAATTTAAAATAATGAAAAATATTTTTTTTAATATTCAAAAACATTTAAGAAGGAAAATTCAAATATTTATCCTTTTATTAAGTTGTACAAAATATCACTACACCTATCTTCTTGTTCGTTAATGAAAAAAAAATGATTTCTAAAATCCTTATCATAATATAGGAACGAATTTATACTCTGTTATACTTATTGGTTGAGCTAGTGCTCCATTAAAAAAATAGTTATAAACTTATAATTTGTTTTTGTTGGCTAAATATAATATTGTTAACCCTTATAATATAATATTGTTTTTATATATAGAGCAAATGTTAACAACAATGTAATATTGTTAACCCTTATCTCAAACATTTTTGTAAAATTAATATCTCAATTGTTTTAGAATAAATTAATATCTCAATTAAATGCATACTATTTCAACATTCACAAGGGAGAAAACATTCTCCAAATTCATAACTGCTATTATTAATGTTCTAAAATAATTGCAATTAATAAAATAGGTAAAACATATATGAGCCTAGCAGAAGTATTGTTAACGTCAAAAAAAAAAAAACCAAAGTATCATTTTTCTTATATACATGACTGTTTTGGACAATTTACTTACACTTAGACATATCATCTACCCATATAACATTTGAATACAAAATAAATATGTAAAAAAAATTAATTTCTTAATATTTAATCACTATGAATTCAACTCATCGTCTCATAATTTTTCAAAATTATCTTCATTACTAAGTTACTCTATAATATATATAACAGAAGTATTGTGATGTTTAAAAAAATCAAGTATTTTGTAATAAGTTATTTGTCGTAGGAAAATCTAGCCCTTTAATTAATGAGGATTTGAGTTTTTTTTATTCTTTTTTTTATTAGTAATGAGGATTAAATTTTTTTTTTTCAATTAGTATCCTAATTGCAATAATTGAATGTATAACATTAACGTCCACTTCAAAACTATTTTTAGTTTTTAAAATTCAAGCTTACAACAATTATCTTACTATATATTTTTTCTTACTTAAAAATCTACATCTCACCTATATTTATAAAAATCAAACCAAAATTTGGAAATAAAAAAATAGCTTCCAAAAACTTGTTTCTATTTTTGAAAATTAGTTATCATTCACATACTTAAGAAAGATGGATACATGGTAAGAAAGATAGAACACATTGTAAAAAATTTGAATAAGAATAAACTTAAATTTCAAAATTCAAATGATTATCAAATAGAGCCTAATTAACTTAAATAATAGACCTAATTTGAGTAAAGTTTATTTCTTTATTTAGTGTAGACAAAACTTCCCCACCAACCTCACCTCAATTCTTCACTTTAATCTCACTTTAATTCTTCACTTCAATCTCTCAAACAACTTTTTACAAATAAAGTTTTACTAGAACTCCTCCTTCGAATAACATTTTTTTAACAAATTTTCTAGAACTTTTCTTCTAAATAATGTTTTCCAAACCAAATTTTTCGATAACTTCTCTTCCAAACATTTTTTTCAAACAAAGTTCTACCAAATCCCTCCTCCAAACAACCTTTTCAAAACAAAATCATGTTCCAAACCACTCTCTTATTTCCCTCTCTCCTCTTCACCCTATCCAGACATGCTCCAAGTGATTCTTTACATTGATTGTATTTTTTTAAATACAAAAATAAAATATCAGTAAAATGCTATACAAAATATCAATATGATATAAAAATAGAAAACCAATATATCAATATAAAATCTATGAGTGATATACTTTTATACCATTATGTTCATGATATCTACTTTATCAATTATATATATTATATATTAATGAGATATGGGACACGAAAAATATTTGCGAGATATTTTTTCACATAAACGGTATGTAAACGATACAAAATATCATATTAGTGATTATAAGGTTTAAAAATTGTCATGTGCAAATAAAATTGTGTAAAACTTTTGCAAATATCACAACTAATTTTGTTATATACATTCTCATTTTTCTACTTCAAATGAATAACAAGATTTTTTAAAACTAGTTTCAAATCCCTATATTTTCTAAATTTCATTTCAAAGGCAATCTACTCCAATCTTCCAGAATGTCCTACGAAATTTTAATGGGAATTCAAAACATCCAATCAGGCAATTACCCTAGTTTACCAGAGAGTAATCTCAAGAGAAATGAAATATTCAGTCACCACAAGAGCAGAGAGAAGTACGTAGAATATACATATATGTATCCATGGAAAATCCTAATTTTGTCCTAACAATGTTGAAGAGTTGTATGCAAGTTCTAGCTTCCTCTTGACTCACTTTGCACTTAGCTAGATTCTTGTTCACAACCATGCAACATTTATTTAAAAATATATGAAATTCTGTTACCTCCAAGGCACACTGAAGTCCTGCAAATCTTGGCGGACGATCGAGAAGAAACTAAGTATCAGCTGCATGTAATGGTATAAGATAAGATCAAAATTTACAAGAAACAATGTAAGATCATATGGCAAAGGATGTGCTTTAGTATATGACATTTTTGGATAAGAAAAGACATACCTAAGTACTAGAGCAAGCTTCTTGCTCGGCATCGTCATGGATCAGCTCAGAGGTTGATTTCTGTGATTCGACTGACATTTCAGCTTCAGCGCTCGCAGAGCAATTCTGAAAACCAGGAGATCTTAGAGAAAGGAATGATAGGGACAAACAGGTAATAAATGGAGCAATGGTGATGTTTAGCAAGGGAACAAAACGAGAGAGAGAATTAGGAAAGAATATTACAAGTTTCTTCTTGTATGCTTCGAGAGCTATCTCGTACTCTGCCTTCCTTTTCAAAGCTTTTTCAGTGTAAGGAGCTTTCTCCTGTGGAAGAAAAACAAGAACCACAGACTTGTATCATTGATAATTCTGATAAGTACTGTAGCAAAGTGAATATATAGCGCAAAACTTGAACGATCTTCTAATAAGTAGAACAATTAAACTCCATTAATCGCATTCCTTAATCATTTATTCTTAAGATTATTCACTAATAATTGTTTTGTCTCAAATTAGTTTTTTATGGAATAGAATGAAAATAAGAGATCATAATCTTACAGCATCAGACAACGATTTCCATTTCTCACCACCAGCTTTACCAACCTGCAAAACAACAAAACATTGATAACCAAAAATTAACAAATCTGGCTAACTTCAGGGGAAAGATTGTAGAGAATGTGTATGAATTTCAATAAGCTGTTACTGATTTTGATTAAAAAGAAGAGTGTGAAATCTCACAGCTGGACCAGATTTTACATCAGGAAACTTCTCCTTGAACGTCTTTCTGAATTCCTCCCTTAAATTTGCCAAAACAAAGAAATCAAAATCAAAACGGATTAACACAACGTGACCAAGAGTTTAAAGGAAAATTTCAAACTGAAGCGGACTCAATATAGCACTATAATGAAATTATAAATTATACTTACATAAAAATGAAGAACGTTGTGGCTGGACGTTTCGGAGCATTTTGATCTTTCATCATGGCTTTCTTGCTTTTCGTGGATTTCATCTCAGCTTTTCTCTGCTTCAGCATCCTTTTCAGACAACGAATCATTAATAAAATCACACATCAGGAAAAGGAGATGACAAATTGCATAAAAACTTCAGGATCACATTCAAAATAGCGATACAGCCAAAACGTACAGAAACATAGAAGAAATCATTTGATTCAAAAACAGCGATTGGTAGCAGAATAAAGAAAAACTGTCAGTGGAACAATTGAAGCTCAAAGAAGTGAAGAAAACTTATCATAAAGAAGACAAATCATGCTTTGAAGTTCAACTCAATCGCAAATAAACAAAGAGGCAAAACATTACAAAATAATAGAAAAAACGAAGTCGAAAGGAAAATTTACGTACAATACATAGAAATCATATCTAAGAACAACACAAATCTACAGAGACGAAGCGTATATCATCTCATTTGAAGACAGTAGTAAAGAAACTAATCGTACAGTAGAAGTTTGGAAACTTGCGTCGAAAATCCAAAAACAAACAAAGAATATGAAAATTTATTCAAGATAAACTTTCAACTCAGTCGAAAATAAACAAAGAGGCGATATATTACAAAATAATAGAAAAAAAACGTAGTAGAAAGGAAAATTTGCGTACAATACCTAGAAATCATACAAGAACACAAATCTACAGAGACAAAGCGTATATCAACTCATTTCAAGAGAAATTACAGAAGTAAAGAAACTAATCGTACAGTAGAGGATTAGAAACTTGCATCAAAAATCGAAGAACAAATCGAAGAACATGAAATTTATTCAAGATAAACATGAAAACGCGAAGATCAACAACAAGAGAGAAGAAGATTACTCTGCATTAGGTTTCTTGTGACTGACGACGGCGTTTCTCATAGCTCTCATGGTGATTTTCCAGAATCAGGCAAACGCTAAGAGAAATGAAGAGGGAGTGATAAAACGAGCAGAGCAGAATGAGAGAGCGGCATTATATAGTGTGTGATGTGAAATTAATTCGAAATGTTAAACTCAAATGAAAATGAAAATGAAATGCACGCTAAATTCATTAATTTTGGCGGGAAATGATCGTCAATAGATGAATTACGTGATTATCGATGAGGGGCAAACAAACTCGCGTCGCTTCCCCTTGTAAGGAAAACTTGGATATTCGTACGTGTGCTGCAAGCAATTATGCCATTTCAGCTAGTATTTTATTTATTTTAATGAAATTTTAGTTAAATTTTAGGGAATTTGCCTTCATGGTACATTTTTTAAAATAATTCATAGCACATTTTGCCCAAAATTCCTATTCTACCACATTAGAAGTTCAACTGATAGATTTCAATCAGTTCAGCTAATAGACTTTCTATCAATTCAATTGATAAACTTCAATCATTTTTTTGCTCCAAATGAATAAGTTTGGGAAGTGTGCTATACATGAAATTATTTTGTTTTTTTTTTAATATACATGGAAAATCCCCTAAATTTTAGTTAAAAAACTTTTTTTTAAACATTTTTAAAGAGGGTAATTTGGGTGCAGTCGTGCCAGGATGTCAACATATGTGCCGCTAGAGGCACCACACATCTGAAGCGCTTTTTTTTTAAGAAAAAGAATAAAATGTGTGTGTGACATCATGACTACACCCAAATTGACCTCTTTTTTTAAAATTCAACTAGATTGAGGGTTTGTATCTATTGTATATTATATCATTGGAATAACGTTTTTTTTATGATAAACTTTAATATGTTTAAAAGAAAGAGTTTGTTCACATCTTGACTCAACCTCCACAGTTAAAAATGTGGGTGACTTTGGTTCGATTTTGGTAAGTTTTGTGTGAATTCATATCTTTAATTTTTCAATAATAAGTTTTGAATGAATGTTTAATAAATGACAAAATTATTGGATGGGTTTGATTTTTTGTTTTGATTTTAATAAGAATTTGATTCGTTTTTTTAATTTTTATCACATTTTCAATTTGGTTTGTTTTATCAACCAAAACATTATCCATAAATAACGTAATATTTATAATGTTTTTATTTATATTTCACAACTAAATTTAATCTTCTATAAATTCTTAATATCAATATATTTTATATTTTTATAATTTATGTATTTAGTTTGGATTCGGTTTTTATGTTGATTCTTCTTTTAAAAAACTCGAACTCAATCAATATATTTTAATTTTCAAAAATATCAACCGAATTATTCAATATTATAAAAAAATAATAATAAAATAAAATAAAGCTCAAGCAATCAATTTGATCAGTTTTGTTCGATTCAATTTTGTTTACTTTTTTTTATTTTTCTTTCATCCTTAGTCTGAAGCTTCAAAAGCTTCTATAATTTTATTTTATAAATCTATTAGGTACAATATCATATCTACTTCAAACATGTATACCCTTTCAATCTACCTTTTCTATTATAATCACTCATAATCTTTCTATTTAAATAAGAATTTGTGTTTCAATCCAAACAAAGTTTTATTTTCACAAAAAACCTCATAACCACTAATCTCATATTTAGACTTTCTATTCATACATACCCTAAACTTTGTATCTGCGGTATCTTAGTTCAACTTTGTGTTCTTTTGATTGTGTTTGATAATGTCAAAGAGAACAAAGTTCTAATGACATCTTATAAGACCTGATAATTAAGAGATTATGGTTCAAAACCCATTACCAAGTCAAAATGTCAAAAAATTGTGTTTGTTTATGGTTTTTTTGTAAATATATAAATAGGTCAAAGTTAAACTAGACACTAATTTTTTTTTTTTTTTAAATGTAGAGATCTGTTAGTCACCAAAATGATAGTACTTTACAAAATGTATGAATTTATCATGCATATTTTAAAATTGCAAACTTATTAAATATAAAATTGAGTTTGCATATGTATTATATCTTCTTCTTTTTGAAGTACGACATATATTATATTAGAGCGAAAATTTTGGCCGGGTTTGATAAAAAAATTACCAAATAGATTTTTACATATGTATTATATTTTCGTTTCTTGTTTCCTATTTTTTATTTCTTGTTTCTTATGTTTTTAGAATAAGAAACTGTTTGGTAATTACTATTTATGTTTCTTCTATCTAAGAAAAATTAGAATTATATACAAAACTTGTTTGATAAATTTCTAAATGCATTATATATTTTTAGTTAATTTAGAATCATCTAAATTTTATTTAATAATTTGTTTTAACAATAAAGTGGTTGTAGTTTAATGATAAGAATTCTATACTGTGCCGTGGAGACTTGGGCTCAAATCCCAACAACCACACTTAATTTATTTTGTTCGAATATGGTAGTACTCATTTTCAACCATGACTGTCTTGTAATTTGAATATATATCACATTCATTCCAATTTTCATTGCCAAAACCTAGAATGAGGTGATCTTTGCATAGATGTGTGCGAAAATTGGATTTTGTTGATCATACCATGATGGATAGCTAGGATGATTTTTTTGATTATTTGATAAATTATATTATATCAAATGTTAGATATTGTGATATTTAATTTATAACTTTCTATTAAAAATATCAACTGAAATAATATTAGATATTGTGAGGTTTATTGTTTTAAAAATAAAAAATAACAACCTAAATCTAAAATTAATTTTAAACCATTGGTTGAAATAGAAAAATCCTCTTAGGTTGGAGTGGAAGGAGATTTTCACTATTCAAAAAATATATATTATTTTCACTTTTTTTTTTTTTTTTGAGATTATATCAATTGGGGATGAGAAGATTCGAACCCAAAACTTCTGGTCATTGAACGTACACTAATACTGGTATGTTGTTATTGATTAATTATTTTACTCCTTAATGGTGGGTATTGGAGCTTTTTTAATTAATTATTATGTAAACCAAATAATGGAGGGAAGTAAGTCTAAATTTGTTTAGACACTTTCTTAATATTTTCTCCATAAGTCATAGTCTAGAAATATTTTCTCCAGATGTCATAGTCTAGAAAATGCTCAGAGCCCAAACCCAACCATGTGGTCAGTCGCCAGTAGGCCTTCTGGGCCCCTTTTTTAATGGTATCATCTCGAAAATTCATTAGAATTTTGATATAATTAAATGAGAATTTCTGTACATTTGTTTGTTTCAGTTAGTTCTTACAGCATTTTACAGTAAAAAATATTTGTTTTTAAATTTATTTTTAGGGATGACATTAAACTTATAATCTTTAGAAATAAGATAAAATGCTTCAAAAAATTGGATTAACTAAACACTTTTTTAAAAATAAGATTTGATAGAGGAATTTTATATATATATATATATATATGTATGTATATATATATATATATTTATTTATTTATTTGCTAACAAACTATAAATGTATTTTTAATGTTTTGAGTTAGAATTCAGCAATAAAAGATAAGAGAATTCGAATATATGATTTCTTAGTTCTTAAGTTATATACATATCATCGAATTTTGGGTTTCGTTAGCATAAACATTTTTTATTGTTGAAAAAACTTTATGAAATTAATTCATAATTATACGGTTAAACTCTAAGATTCTCGTTAAAAAAAACGTCGGACTATTTGGTCGACTTTTTATTTTTTATTTTTATGTTTTAATTCCATTAGTTAAATTTTTTTTTTAAAAAAAAAATATGTACAAAGAAATAAGAACAAAAGAGTAGCGGGTAGAATCACCTCTGAATATTAGGGGTGAACATGGGTGGGTTGGGTTGGATTGAGGGAGGTTTTCAACCCAATCCAAATTTTCGGGTTGACCACTTTTCCAACTCAACCCAACCCAATTAAAAAGGCAACCCAACCCTATATTGTCGGGTTGGGTTGCTCGGTTTACACCAATATACTTTTTAGTTTTTAAAAAAATTATGAGAAGAGAAATATCGATTATTG